>JAQNCA010068620.1:0-10250 GCA_029783725.1 Acanthurus tractus | reverse complement strand
CATGTAAAGTGTCTTGAGACAACCTTGTTGTGAATTGACGCTATATAAATAAAATTGAATTGAATTGAATTGAAAAGACAGGGACACAAACCAAAAACCCAACAGAACAAAAAAACGCTTATCATGACACCTACAGTCAACAGCCCTAGGCAATCATGCCTAATGAGATGGTGCTCACTCACGGCACCATCTATGCTAGGAACAAATATAGACGTGACACTGTTCACAATCTTCCTGGCCTTTTCAGTTCTGGCGGGATTGGCATCAGCTTTCCACCTTCACCTCTGGGTTAGCAATGAGAAAATAATCTACATTTCCGGGTGCTGACTGTGGAGCTGGTGCAGGTCTTCTTTAATGGTGTTCACCAGCTTGACACTGGGGATATTTCGCACATGATGTGCAAGCGTACAGTCTCTGTGTCAAACTAGTTGATTTGCTAAAAGACATTAGGTCACATAAGTAAGAAAGACTTTGTCTAATTTACACAGTCATATTACAATACTAACTTCGTTTTCTACTTAACTTCATATTAAATGCGCTGACAGTCAATGCTTTAGACATGAGTGGCAAGTTTAGTGAGTGGCTGCACATCCCTTGACCTTCAGCAATATCTCGACTTGAAACATTAAACATCAGATTGGCCCTGCAACCATAATGCCATTTTACAGAAACTGACACACAGCAGCAGCCCATGGGCCCTTATGATTGGCGCAAAATGACACATGTCAAAGTGTCATTGCTAGTTTCACACAAACGCAGTTGTCATTAACATTAACACCCAACTCCTGCTTGTGTAAACAGCAGTGTACTTGCACTGCTCTGTGCGCCTATGAGCATGTTGGTCTTAACATGAGGGGACAATGATGGCATGCTGTACTGAGGCAGTAAAAAGCATCTGAGCCATAGAGCAACAGAAGCTGGTCTAAAGTGAAGGACCAATGTTAATTTATAGGGTGTATTATTCAGTTGGCAAGATGCACGCATACACGTAATATTTTAAAAACACATGTATGATGAAAACTCCTCAGCTTACATTTACCACTTACATTTCGGAATTCCACCTTTGAAATTGCATAACACTAGGTCCTGGTGCACCTTGCTTTTAGGGGGAATGACATATGGCACTCTGATTGGTTTAAGTGAGGGCATGCCCAAAACACACCTATGACTAGTTAAGTGTCTCAATACAACCTATTTGTATTGTTCCTTACTTTGCATTCAGATTATTCACTGTTAAACTAGCAAAATAAAGCTAATCATGCCCGTAAGGCACTTGTTCCATGTGCCCTAGACCATATGCCATGGATCAATAAATAAGTCAGTAGGCTCCAAGAGGTTCACTATGAACTAGGGAAATTTCCCACTGAAAGTAAAACAGCAAACTAGTGCAATATAAAAGGACTTGATATAGATATGATGCATGATGCACTGATCTGAAAAGATGTAAAAACTTCCTCTCGCCTCAAGACTAAGATGTTGAAACTTCTCACCTATAGACAGCTGTAAATTTGACTTCTTAACATCCTTATGCTAGTAAAAAGCAACCTTTAGTGCAAATAATACCTGAAGAATGTTGAATTGAGGAGAGCTGAAATTGGTAAAAGTTTTAGTATAGTTAATTTTTTAATAAAGTAATAACAGGTGGCCTGAATATACAAAAGGGCTGAATAAAGATTGTTCAAGTCTGTTGATTAGTCTCAGTGGTGAGAAGGGTCCAAGAGCTTTTCCAGCGGAGCTGCACAACTACACAACAAATAGAAAATCCTATAAGTGGCTAGAAACAATGGCCCTGTATATATATTGTTAGTTGAATCATGTCCTTGGATCAATTTGTGTTTGCACAAGTGTTTGGATTTTGTGTTACTCCTAGAAGAGCATTTGATTTGCTTATCTGCTAATTTGCCAAAAACAGTATTTGTTCTGAAAGGGTGTTAATTCACACTCATGTTTTCCTGACATACTGGAAAACACAAGTATGTACCTAACATATTGTTTTTTCCCTTATATGCCACATATGTATACAGTCACCTGACTCAATTTAAAGTTGTGTTACTATATCATATGTGTGTTTTAGCACATCCTGCAATACATAATCTGAATTGCCTGGCTTCTCATCTGTCCTGATTCTTGGACTGGAATCGGTTCAGTGTCTGCTGCCAAAACAGCTGACTTAGCAAACGTAAGTTTATTGAATCGGCCTGAAGAGAAAATTGTTCTTCGCAAAACAGGCAATGACTGACTCTGTATAGTTCCTCATTTCAACTATACAATTGAGAACAACCAAAAGCAGAAAACTGACAAACAATAACATCTAAACGAGAGCTTCCAAAGACTTCATGTTACTTGAAACAGCTCAGGGTTGAACTGACTTTCATACAATAATAGAAAATATAGCCTCTGGGTTTTTATCAAGGTCTCACGCTTTTCTGCAGTAAATTACATTGTAGTAAATAATGCATTTGATTTTTTTCCTTTCCTTTTTTTGCTTAGCTACTGGCCAACATTGTGATATATGTTTGTGCCATCACCGTGGGCATCATGTCATACTATATGGCTGACAGGAAGCATCGGAAGGCCTTTTTGGAGGCAAGACAGTCACTGGAGGTCAAACTCAACCTGGAGGAGCAGAGCCAGCAACAGGTCAAACATAACAAAATTTTTTACTTTTTTATGTGACTGTGGGGAATGCTTTTGTTTTCAAATTTCTTAAATATAATTCCACCTTACTCAAAATGCTATTTAGTATTTTGGGAGGCAGAAGCACCAGGATTGCCTGTCCTGTTCTTGTGATTTTAAAGCAATGGTCCTCAAACTTTTTCTATGGAGGGCCAGATCACTCTGGTTGGCTCAATAGGAGGGCCGGAGGTTAGATGTAGGCCTAAATCAGTAATAGCAAACATGCATAGTAGGCTACTGTGAACAATATCTAGGCTAGGCCTATCTATAGTTGAGCTTTAGCCCATTAAATTGATTAATATTGCAGTGTAATACCATTGCAATCTGATACTTGTTCATTGTGATTTTTTTTTGCACCTGTAGACCTAAAACCTGTGACACTTTAGAAGCTTTAAACACTAGTATATAAACACTGATATTTCAAGTGGGATTTGGCACTCATAAAGTTTCTGATTGCAACTCAACACAAGATGTCACTTGTGTCATAACTATTAAGAAAACTCGGTGGCTTCATAACAGTGTTGTGTCCTGATGACATTATTTTGCAGTGTAGCACTCAAAGGTTATGCGAGTGTTGCACAAAACTTAAAAATACACTACTGACACCTGACTGTAACATCCCAACAGTTAAACCTGTCAAAAAGGACTGACTGGCCTCAATACAAAAAATCAAGCAAGCCTTAACTTTGCTAACATAGTTTCCAACTGTGCAGACATGGTCAAACATCAAGCAAATGCAACAAGACCAGACATAACATGGCAAATTTTCTAATCTTTACTAATTTGTCCAATAGCATTAAGTCAACATCAATGTCTATCTTGCAGCCCTTATTCTATGATGATTACCTATTTTCTGTGTGTAAGCAGAGTAAGTCGAGCAGTTACCTGCACGGCCCTACAAGCAAAAACCAGCAAGAATTTTGTCTGTAAAATATGATCCCAGCTTCATCAAAATAAGTAGTGTTGGTGTGTGAGAAAGGATACTGTAAAGTGATACACATTGTGTTTCTGTCTGCTCACCCAAGATACACAGTACAGCAACATATGATTGGGTGTTAAATGTCTGTGATAGACACAATTAATGCCATTATGAGTAAACATACCAAAAAATATTTAAAAGCTGCTTTAATGATAAATAGTTGAATAGTAACGTTTTAGCTTTGATTTGTAAAGAATGCGCCACATCCACCAATATCCAATCATTTTTTAAAATTTCTTTCTTAAGTTGTTCTTAAGAAGGTTCTCAAGAAAACTCAATGGCATATTAATGAATGTGTTCTTAAACCACAGAAAAGGGAGGCACTCCTAGAGAAGGTGAGTTGCAAACAAGCGGTAATATTTAGCAGCTTTAATTTTGGACATGAAATCGCACATAACAAGATGAATGGTATGCAATCATACATTCATTGAAGGACGCACTATGGGTGAGGTTAAAAAGAAGTGGTTTGATCTAAAATCTGACACACACACAAAAAAACAGATGAGAGATGCAGAGAACTTAAGGGGGACAGCAGGCAAAGAACTGTCACAGCTTGGCCAGGACATTCGGGCTACTATTGGACATGACACTATAAAATGTGCTAGCAGCTGAACATCAGGACACAGAACTGGCTGGGACTGGTCTTGTGAAATACCAAGAGTTGTAACTAAAAAATAATAAACAACTAACATTTTATTAACCACTTATTTTTCTGAAACATGTCAACACCCCAACGTGTGAAAGAAGTGTTAATAGATTCTGTGCTTCACAAAGAACAAATCCCAAGTAAAAAAAATTGTGTGTCAGAATTTTCATAAAAAAGTTTCACTTTTTTATTTATTTTTATTTTTAATTCAGGCATTGTCTCATGCAAGGTAATTTTTGTTAGTAAGGAAGTTGTATTATATAAAAGAAAAGTATATGATGAAGAGTATAAGAGTATAGTAATTTTAAACCATTTTTTAAGTGAATTTACAGAACAATTACTGTAATCTGATTTATACCATTGCCATGATATAGAACTATATGTGTATATGTATGTGATTTTAGTGATATAACACAAGCATAGCCCAGAGTCAGTCAGTGTATTGAGTACAAGCTGAGACCAAATTCTGTTTCACGTTGCAGACGTGGCGAGTTTGGTTCCAAAAGAGGCAGCAAAATGACTGCACATAATTAGCAGTCCAGTGCAGTGAGGACTGCTCAGACCTGTACATTGGGGAAACTAAACAACTGCTTCACAAGCTTATAACTCAACACAGAAACTCACAGGACTTTTCACATAAAATCAAGGACATCACACTGGACCCAGAGGAAACAATGGTTTCCTTTGATGTCACATCACTTTTTACTAGCATCCCGATCACAGAGGCAGTCCAAGCAGTAAGAAAACGACTCTTACAGGACAGTACACTGGAGGTCAGAACAAAACTCACCACTGACCACATCTGTTCCTTACTGGATCTCTGCCTTAGTACCACCTATTTCCAGTTCAGAGACCACCACTACAGACAGAAACATGGATGCGCCATGGGCTCCCCTGTTTCTCCCATAGTGGCTAACCTGTACATGGAAGACGTGGAGAGAAAGGCCCTAGCCTCATTCCGTGGAGCATCACCAAGCCTCTGGTGTAGGTATGTGAATGACACCTGGGTCAAAATCCGGACACATGAAGTAGAGGCCTTCACAGACCACATCAACACAGTGGACAGCAACATCGAGTTCACTTGTGAGGATGTCAGTGACAACGTCTTGGACTTTTTAGATTGTGCAGTACACTTGCAGGTAGACGGGTGTCTCAACATTGAAGTGTACCAGAAACCCACATCTACAGATCAATATCTACTCTTTGATTCCCACCATCCTTTGCAGCATAAGCTGGGTGTCATCAGAAACCTCAACCACCGGGCTAAGAGTGTTCCTACAAGGAAGGAAGGAAAGGAAAAGGAACATAAACACATTAGAGAAGCCCTTACTACCTGTGGATACCCTAAATGGGCCTTTTTAAAGAACAAAAAGAGAAAGGTTACAGAGCATTAAGGGAAGAGAGACGCAAGAACATTGTGATCCTTTACATTGCAGGTGTTTTGGAAAACTCAAAAGATTTAACAGACCAATGTGGTGTATGCAGTCCAGTGCAGTGAGGAATGCTCAGACCTGTACATTGGGGAAACTAAACAATTGCTTCACAAGCGTATGGCTCACACAGGAGAGCCACCTCCACAGGTCAGAACTTGGCAGTCCACCTTTACCTAAAGGACATGGGACACTCTTTTGAAGACAGCAATTTACAGATTTTGGTGAGAGAGGAAAGACAGTTTGAAAGAGGAGTAAAGAAGCCATCTTCACTAGACTGGAGAAAGCTTCTCTCAACAGAGGTGGTGGACTCAGAACATGTGACCACAACACCTCACATGACTGGGAAGTTAACAACCCACTCAGGTTAATGACTCTCTGGGGCGTAACCACCCTGTGATGGGTTTCTTTCTTTTCTAACCCCTCCCCTTCTATTGCTGTTGTCTTTCTCTCCTGTAAGATTAATATATGTTTCCTTTAACCAGTCCTTTGGAACTGAAGAAGCTTCTCAGCTGAGAAGTGAAACGTCTTCCCAAAAACTCAACATCGTCCAGTTGCCTTGTTTTTGACTCTTCAAGAATTAGCACATTAGCAGATGGTAGTTGCTTACATCCTTAGCTAAGAGGGTTATTGGTGCTTATGGAAGATGAACAAAGATGTTTAATGTAGGGTTTGGAATGGAACTCTTTACTTTTGAGGTTACTGACCTAACTAAGTCAGTACTCTTGAGTATCTATTCACAAAAATCACCCCATAAATTAAACATTTTGGTACTACCAAGCACACTTTACAAAGAGAAATGGGGGAGAGGGAATAGTCACCCCAGAACTCAGCTAATGACTGTCTCAAATTCCTTACTGACATACTGTTAAATTAACTTTGATGTCCCAAAAGTTGGTATTAACAAACAGTAGTAGAACTGCTTGGTCAGTTTGAGGAAATATTACAGTATGCACTCTTTGATTCCTATATAGCTATGCACTTAGCCTGTTAGCTTGATGCTAACACACAATAGGAATAATCATTGATGTGCAAAGGGAAGATAGCATTGCATCCAAGAAAAAATATATTTAAAAATTATATGTTTAATTCATAACGTTAGACTAAAAAGATGTATACTCATATTTATAGGCAAAGTGTGCAGCAGGACAGGAAGGACTTTGACACCAATGTAAAATAAGTCTGTTATCTGAGTTGGAGCCAAAATTACAGGCAAGAGAGACGTCACCAGCCTCAGCTCATTTGCATTTAAAGCTACTGGTACAGAGAGAAAGGCTAACAGAGAGGAGTATATGGGCATGCCTTTCCACATGATCCAAGTGGTGTTTCAGGCCAGAAACTTCACAGGCATGTTTTATGTTCCTCTGAGACCTATCAATATTGTCAAAAATGGGCATAATATGGGACCTTTAAAGATAGAAGAGTACAGAAGAGTTTACTCAAAGTGTTGGCAACACAGGTGCCCCTGTGAGTGCAAGTGTTTAACTAGTCCCCATCTTTTAATATTGGTGAAATAAGACCTTTATTCCAGATGATGGGAAAATATCCTGTTGTCAGCACTAGGTTAAAGTGCGTTAGTATGGCAAGTTGAAGTTTTTTTTTTCATTTCTAAGCTTATGCTGTCTATACCATCTGGTGTTCCATTTTTTAAGTTTTCAGTTTGTGATGTGGTTCTTTAATTGTGATGGGGTAGTCAGGGCACATTGGTTGTCTTTTACTGCCTTTTCTAGGTTTTTTTAGGTTGTCTGTGGTTAAAATTTTAATGGTGATTAAAAACATGACTCATGACATGACAATATGGATTTTTACATAGGTTTTTAAAGTATCTTTTGAGATATTGCCATTTCCAGGGTGATTTGGGTTCCTGTGTTTTCTGTTTGACAGTTTTCTCAGGCATTGTCTGGATATAGCACAATCTCTGTCAAACCATTGGTCTTTTGGTTTTATGCTAAATATTTTGCTATACAATATTTAGGACCTGAGCACCGAAGGTGCAAGGGCCCTAGTGAAAGTGTTCCATTTATTATTATTTTTGTCTCTACCAAATGAACTGCTTTTTTGGCAACCTTAATATGCATGATAACTCACCAAATTTGGCATGTCTCAGTCTCTCTGAAAATCTGAAAATGTTACAGTATTTGCCGATAGGGGTAGCCGAATGGCCGCACCCCTTAACAACAGCTTCGTGGCCCTTGACACCGACATGCACATAAATCAGTACACATGTGTATCAGGTGCAGATGCAAAAAAAATCCCTCGGACTCATCAGTAAAACCCAACAGGAAGTTAGTCATTTTAAATAAAGTGACCATTTTTGGTGCTTTTAACATGTTGTATTTTTTAGAAACTTGTCCAAGAGCACTTGTCAGATTGACCTTAAATTTGGTGTGTGTCTTTTAGACAACTTTGTAATAATGTAAATTTTTTAGCATTTGGCCATGAGAAACAAAATTGCATTTGAGGGTAAATATTGAGGTTGAATATAAATTATGATATACATAAAAGGTTATGGCAGGGCCTAATGGCCCAGTAGCACCCCTGACAAAATTACAACAAAGTAGCCATAAAGAACAGCATGTCTTGGGCCACAGGTAAGTATGCAATTATGGCTAAATTTAACATAGATGTATGAAATTCAGTCAACTTGTGTCATGCCAAGGCTTACAAAATACTTTCTCACGTTGTGACCCAAACCCAACAGGAAGTCAAATATTTAAGTTTACTGTTTTGATGTTTCTCCACATTTTTGGAGATTTCCAATTTTTCTTTTTAATAAACTCCTTCAAAGCATTTTATTAGGATGACTTGAAATTTAGTTGTATACTCATAAGACCTTTGTCATGAGAAATTAACAAAAGCTTTTGTTTGGGTTTAATGGTGTGGGCATGATGGCCATTTTAAGCATTTCTTTATGAAACAAAAAATGCTTATAACTTCAATTTGCAATGTCCAATCCGTACCAAGTAGGGTTGGGTACTAAAATTCGGTTCCAAGTAGGAATCGAATCAAAAAACAGCAGTACCAGGTACCCATAAAAAATATATACTTTCGGTTCTGCTTATCGGTTCTTGGACGCACTTGTTATCTTTTTTACAATGGCTGCGTGTCTGCCAGGAGTCAGGACCTGTCTGTTACGTACGGAAGCACATTGCATTCACTGCATAAGAAACATTTAGAAACCTTATCTCGTAATAACGAGATATGAGAAAAAATCTCATTGTTACGAGATCCAGATCTCATAATTACGAGATAAGGCCAGGAGGCAAACCAAATACTCCAAAATACTTTCATAATCCTTCAAAAAGTAACTTTTTCATAATATGACCCCTTTAAAGAAGATTTTTAGATTGCTGCCCCTATCTACTCTAACCATGATGTACCCCTCTCTAGCTCTGAACATGCCATTCATACAAAGATAAAAAAGACTAGAATAAATTCCTGAGCCCTGTGAACATTTTCAACTTTAATCCCTGCAAATGTTTGGAGAGAGGCTATTAATAATATTAATCCAGAGCATGGACAATCAGAATGACAAATGTTTTAATGATTCCAGCATCAAGAACATTACAATAATATAACAATAATATGAGTTGTGAGTTTTTAACGACATGTCCTTTAGATCTGTGAAGCACTGGCAATGACTAAGCAAAAGAACAGACATTTTTTATATGTAAATGTTTATAAATGAGGTAGCAAGTGACAATGGGTAATATCAGTAATGTTGATGTATGATTAAATCGGAATTCAACAAATGCATGAGTTGAGTTTCATGACAACTCTCAAAACTGTTTTCAATGTGTTTCAGAGCTTGGACATTTATTAGTCAACTGTAAGTTAACTTTTGTAATTTCACAAAGGTTGTTATTTTCTATACTTTAAAACTTAATTCGAATCTTAGTTTTTGAGAAATTTCAAAAAACACTAAGAGAGTGCTTCAACTCTTATTAACTGTAATTTTTTGGGGGGTTCTCTTCACCAAAAACACATTTGTGGGGACTTTTTAAATTGCAATTTCTGGGTCATCTTAACTTTATGCATACAAAGATGTTTTAAGGTCAACTAAATGTAAGGTTAACATTCCCCATGAAGAAATTCTGTTGTTACAGGAAGCATTAAAAAGAGAGCATGCCAACAATGGCTGCCACTTGTCTCGCAGTGCCATTTTGTCTACATTTTAGAGATACATTTAACTTTTCCCTTACTCAAGCCAAAGTGCCACCTATCTCAAGAGTGCTACCATTATATCTGTGCCTTTAGGCCAGTTTACACTAAAGATTCACGATGCAAAGAAACAGTTGCAGGTCAAGTTGCAGCAGTGTAGGCTAGTCTGTTTCAGCTTGACTCAATTTGGCTGATGGTTTTGCTTGCAACTTAGCTTGTCAAGTTGCCAGTGTCCAGTTTAAGTATATAAGGCACAACACTTATTTCAACAGCCAATCAACTCTTCAATTCAATTCAATTCAATTCAATTTTATTTATATAGCGTCAATTCACAACAAGGTTGTCTCAAGACACTTTA
>JAQNCA010068619.1:0-10251 GCA_029783725.1 Acanthurus tractus | reverse complement strand
ATAATGTATTGATTTTCCTTTTATTATGTGACTTTATAGGATAGTCAGAATGGGGACAGCTGCCAGAATTGCACTGAAATATTTGAGCTTCTTACTGAGTTTTTTTCCAATGCCGACATTCAGGTGAGTACCATGGTTGACTAAACATTCCAGAGTAATACTTGCTCACTGATCATTTTATTTTAACAGTGAATGTCCATATTCATAAGTCAAAATTTAAACAGAACTATGCTTGCATAGTTTCTGTAGAAAGCTCCTTAATTTACTGAGAATTTTTTATGCCTGTTCTTTTACTAGATAAAGCATATTTTTCATATTTAGAAATGTAAAAGCATGGGTGCATCATTTAAAGCACAATGGCAAATAAATACAGACACAGACAGTAATGGATAAGTCCCTTCTTCTAGTTATTGCTGAGCTACTGAACAACTTTCATATGCAGTTTCTGTTGCACAACTTTTTAAAAAAAAATTTCTTCTGATCAGTAGGGAGTCCCATCTGCCCAAGAGCAAAAACAAAAACTTGAAGTTAACAACTTTATCATAACTTTATTACATCCTGATGCCACAACACTTTTCACTAACCTTGACTTCACAGTATTTGCTTAAAAGTACAGTTTGGGTTTAGACTGTGTTAATGAAAAATGTTACAGAGAGTATAATTAAGTCCTAGGTTATATCAAGTAAGTTAAGTCATGCGTAATAAACATTCTCTGGTTAAAATTTAATAATTTAATAATTCATCAGTTAGCCCTTTTTTCCTTGAATTCTAGTTTTACATTATATCCAAATCCAATTGAATTTATAAATAATACATCTCTTTTTTAATCAAGTATAATCCAAATGAAAGCGAAATCTCTTTTACAAGAAAGACCTCTTGTAAAATACAGTTGTGAAAAAGAGGCAGCAAAACATAAAGAAGGTGCCTCAGAAGCTAATACTATCCTTTATTCCAGGATAAAGTCTTTAATGAAACGGCATGTGATGATCCAACAGCACCACCTGTTGTTTCCAAAATCTGCAGTGGAGAGACGAAGAAGATGTTACCATATGCCTTCAACCTGATATATTCTGTCATGGTAAGAAAAGCTGAAATATTTTTACAGAATAACAGTGAAAAAAGAACTTTTTGTTCCTTGTGTATTTCCAGATTATTCTGAGAGGTTTTTCCTTTTTCATTTCTTTGTTTGTAGAAGCAGAAGCACATTTCCCTTGACAGTGCCTTGACCCCTGATGGTCAGGCAAGGGATGCAGGGCTTGTCTTCCGTTTCTCCACAAATGACGGGGTTAGTCAAGTACATTATTAAGGAAAACATTTTAAAGAACAAAAGTAGTTATGTAAAGGGCTCAGTTTAATCTGTTTTTGTTTCATTCCCTCAGCATATTCAACAAAGACTTCTTCTTGGCTCATGCAGCCTTTGCAAATATGTTATCGACACTTTGGTTCAAAGGATTCCTGCGCCTATAAGTGAGGTAAATCACACTCATGCAGTGAAGAAAAACATGCATGTAACCAAACACACTGTGACAGATAAACCAACTCAAAGCAATCTCTATTATACATTTTTTGCAGGACGGTATTTTAGAGGCTATGAAGAAGGTTTGTAACTTTATGCCGCTCTTCGTCAGACCTGAGTGTTCATATATGATTCGGAAAAATGGCAAGGAGATACTGGATTCCCTCATACATAGAATTGGACCATCCATCATATGTCATTCCATCGAAATGTGTTAAGAGTATGAGCCTATTAGCCTATTTCTACTACTTCAGGTAAGTCAGCACAGCTATTTCAAGTTCAGTCACATTTGCATGGTGGCAATTAATCTCATTATGTCTCTTTTTTTGACTTATTGATCTGTTTGTCTATTCATTGTTGAAAAGTTGTAAAAAATTTAATACTCATAATTCCCACTGGCGAAAACGATGTCTTTAAAATGCTTGTTTTGTTCAATCAACAGTCAAAAGCACAAAGATGTTCACTGGAAAGTTAAATAGAAAAATTACGTCAGTTTTCTGTGTTTTTATTATTTTTTTTAGTATTATTTGGTTCAATTTATGGATTCTTTGACTAATCACTACTAGATAAATTATTAAAAGGATGTGTCTGGGAAGAACCTTACAGATTCTGCATAATAATGTCTCATTCAGATGACCAGCAGGGTCTTTATGACCATATTTTGGACATTTAAATGCACAATAAGAGCTTCCTCACATATAAAATAACTTCTTTAAAACTCCTCTTTTCAGGGTTAAGTGTGCCTTGTTGTCTCCCTGGATGACCCAGATCTTTCCACACCAAAGTACAAATATTTCTCCAACTGTTCGACAAAAGGGGCAGTTTGCCTTTTTAATTCTTTCACTCATTAGATTTGATTTGATAATTAATTGATTTGATATGTTAATGCATGTTGTAGTTCTGTAATATTTTTCTAATCTAATTTGACAAGACATTATGTCACAAACAAAAGAAATATTTTACCTTAATTTATTGAAAAGAAATGGTAAAATATTTTGTTTGAAAGCAAAGATTGCAACAAATAAACAACTGGCAATTATTAAAGTGTTGACTTTAAGGGTTATTTTTTACCAACCATCATTATATTGTAAATATATACTTGTATCAATTATTATTATTTTATTTTATTTTATTTTATTTTACTTATTTATTTATACATTATATGACACATATGAGACAAATGACACAAGGGATATTTGAGCCACCAGTTGAGCAAAGACCTCATAAGCAATCAAGGCGGTTTGAAATGTCAAAGCCGTTTCTGGGGCTGAACAGGTTCAAAGAATGTGGTATAAAAGTCAACTGTTGATGTTTAGGAGCTATGCAAGGTTTGATTTACACAGGGAGGCAGGAATCCCACCACATATACCTCTTTTTCGAGGATGTGAAAAGGGCACTTGGGTTTAGAAGAAAGTAGGAAGTATGGAAATCTATGTGATCAGATGCAACATTAGAAAAATAAAAACATAATTGTCAAGCTTACAGAGAAATTATTGGTCCGTGATAGACTGCAAAACTTATCCAGGGTTGCATGCATATCAACGTGTGTTAATTAAAGCAAACACAAGAGGTGACCAGAGAAGTTTTGACATGTCCAAAAGATAGTATAGTGATCATCTGATAATCTAAAGAGGCACTAAATAAAAACAATTTAAAAAAATATTGCTTTTAAATAAAAAGAAAAAAACCAAAAATCTTTACCACTGCATGTTGTGGGGGGTTTAAATGATCAATAAAATGCTAAAGGAATAAACAACACTTAACAGTTATAACAGCATAAACATTAGATTTAATATGGTGTGTGTATAAAAGATGCCAGTTATAAGTTGTATCAACAGCCTTACATGTTTTTTCCAATCATTTGTTGATGCAGTACAATTTCTGTCAAGCCGAAAGGGTTATTTCGAGGTAGGGGATCTAATGTCTAACTTGAGTTTCTCTGAAAAAAACAGGGGCTAGAGATCAGTCTTTGGTCCTGTGAAATGACTTTTAGCTTCGGTGCTGCACACATAGTACATTATTGTCTCAAACATTACCAAGAGAGAGAATGTAAAGATGTACCGCTTTCATCACAATAGGACCAGGGCAACAAGACTTTTGTTAATGATAACATCATCTGACTCTCCTAAAATACACTTACATGAATGTTTTAAAGTGAAGTGGCTGATATTTGACAGACAAAACTTAAACATACTGTAAACATCAGTATTCATAGTTGGGATCAACCAACTTAAGATGGTTTAAAAAGAAAAAGGCAGCCACAGCATATTTTACATATAACTACAGAGCATTTTGTATATACAACTGAAACTTTGAAATGTTGTTATGGTCTGTTAGGTTTTGTTAGTTTTTCGCCCCTCATTGTGAGGAACTGAATATGACACTTGACTAATATTAGCTTACTGAGACACAAAAAAAAAAAATCAGTTCTGCTATGCTGAAAACATCTAATCTTATCATACAAGCATGAGGTTATTTCAATCTCCTCAAAACCTGGTCGGAGGGGGCTATCATATGCAGATGGGCCCTGTCAAATATAAGCTGCACTCGCACTTCCCTACGCAGACTTCAGAAGGAAAGACATTCAACTAAAGCCGGGAAAGTACAGAGGATGGCCTCGCTTAAAACTGCTGTGTTTCTCTTCATTTGTCTTGAAGGCTGTGGTAAGACTATAACTAATTAGGCTAAGATGATTAATTATGAACTAAATACAAAAAAGTAAAGAGATCAACAGTATCAAAATGAGCGATTGAATAATTCCCCCTCCAGGTCTGACTTCAGCTTTGAATGTCGGTGGTTTGCAAAACCTTCCAGATGAGAGAGCAGTAAGTTCCTGATTTTTGATTTGCTGTAACAAAAGTAGATTTTGCATTTAAAACATAACAACATGCATTATGGTTGTAAAGGTCCTCAACACTATTCTTTATTAGACTGTTTATACTGATGCAACATTGTGTTTTTAGCATTTAACTGTTATAACTAGTGCAGACTGAGCTGCCTTCTACTGTTTTATATGGAGTAAGATAGTTTAACAATGGCAGAAGCTTTAAGTGAAAATTAGTCTTTGATGGAATAACACGTGAAACTTCTCAAACAGCCCCAACGAATTATTGCTTTATTATAAGAGGGTCAAAAGCAAAAAGATTGGAAATTCTTTTTTAATCTTTGACAAAAAATTGTATTTGATATGCTGACCATAATTTTTAATGTATATCTGTAAAAAAAAATTAGATAAAAAGCACGATATTCTCTGAAATGTTGTGCAGTAAGTTTAGAGTAGAAATAATTGACAATACTCAAATCAGTGCCCCAAATGGTACTTATACACGGCACTTGAGTATTCAAGTGCTCTCATCTATCAATTTACGTGTAGTTTGTCAGCTTCTTTAGTGCTTGTTTGTACACTGATGAAGGTTGTTGACCTTTTTAATTTATATGTCTCTGTAACAAGTACGAATGTACTCTGTATCTTTTCTTTCCCTAATATTTTGTGAATACTGTGTTTGTTTTAAGTGTACTATAGACGTTCTATTGTGCCCTTAATTAAGTCTATCTAAATATACAAAGTTACTTTCTACCATTGTTTTGAAAGCATAGAAGTATTGCTACAGGACACTATGACACTTCAAAATAATTGTTCCTTTTTTAGGCGAAAACCTCTTAATTATTAAATTTATGAAATTCGGCACAACACATATGAAAAGTAGTTTTCACAACTGTCAGGGAATAGTTTTGAGCTCTAACAGACATAACTTACATCTGTATTTCTTCAAAATCAGGAAGTCTCTTACTTCCATTTCAAAATTTGAATTTGACCTTTACAAACCTTTTAAATTACCAAAGTTTTTTCATCTTGTGAAACTGAATCAGCCAAAAATGTTTCTTCCTGATAAAACATGCTCTTGATTAACATTTTATATGTTATTAACCAAAAAAGTACTATCCAAAAATGTATTCACATAACTTAGAGTGTGGCACCTGGAAATTTAAAGTGATTAACTCAGCGAAGGACTTTATTTTTTTATTAATGTGACTGTGCCCTCATACACAGAATGGGGACGTCTGCCAGGACTGCACCAAAATATTTGAACTTCTTGCTGACCTGCTCTCCAATGCAGACCTCCAGGTGAGTACAATAGTCTACTATGCAGCAAACACATTCCAGCAGATTAATATTTGCTCACTAGTATTGATACTGTAAATGTCCACATTCATACATCAAGATAAAAATACACATTGCTATCTCAATTCTTTGCTAAGTTCTGTGGCTAAATAGTTTGTATTAAAAAAATATTTATTACTAGAAGTATTTTTTACTCGAAGTCCATCTGTTCCTTTATCAGTAGAAGCACATTCTCACATTCAGAAATGCAAATACTTTGTAATCAGTCATGTGTACACACACACCCACACACACACACACACACAGAACACAAAGTTCGAAGACCCCCCCCCCCCTTTTTTTTGCTAAACCACTTACTATTTCATACACATGAAGAAAGTTGAAGTGAAATGTCAAATGCAGTTTCTGTTTCTCACCTGACCTTAGATCCTCTTTCCTCTGTGCTTAATCTTGTCTAAGGGAAGTCCCATCTGAGTACACAGCCAGAAAACTAAGTTAGAAACGGGTAAATTTATGTAATTGTCCCTTTATTTTCTTGAGTCACACATTATAGCAACAAAATTCTTGACTCACCTTTAGCTTCATTTTGATGAAAACCATCGGTTGGGATTAGTTATAAAATAAAAGTATGTTATTTATTTATTAAATAAAATTTTAAAAATGGAAGTAAAAGTTGACTGATAATATACAAACAAATGCACAAAATCAATTTTAAAAAATCATTTCATAAAGTATTATGTATGAGTTTATGTATTATGTATGAGTATTCAAATACTCATAGAAATGAAAAAATAAATATCAAAATAACCAAATAACCAAATTTTAAAACTCAACTGATTATGACATGTTTGTTTCTTATTTTTATATTTGCAGGGTTGCAGCGCATTATTACTTATTTACAGAAATTGATGCTCTTCAGCAAATTTCTGTTGCAGTTTTATATATTGAAAAAATCTTTCTTCACAGCTTCATTGCACTTTTCATGTTTTCTGCCTTTTTTGACCAGTTTACCACTTCTGCAAAATTTAACAAGTGCACTTTATGCACTAAATAAAGACTACAGCCAGCTAGCTTATATAGGATACTGATGCTAACTAGTTAGCCCGTTATCTCGCTTGTCTGGCTTTGATTTTTACAGGTTGACAGGTTCAATGTCACGAAAACTAATATTTATATAAAATACAAGAAACAGATATGAGTTCCAACTTTTTAAATTTCATTATTTAACCATTAATGTGTCATTTCAAGTTTCTTTTGTTTTTCTAGCCATCTTAAGCTTTTGCCTTACGGGTAAAAGCTAAAGCTTAAGAGGTGACCTTAACCAAGTCATAATGCACAACTGACTTTATGTTTCATGTGTTGCTCAAAAGTTTTCTGACATTAATTTTGCACTAACCTTCGGCCATGTTGTGCAGCTTGTGCAGATCCTGTACATTTAAAGTTCTAAAACACAAGATTTAAATAATGACAGAGCATTGACTGAGTAAGGCCTTTCGTAGAAATAAAAACTCCATTAATCTTTTTGAACAGATCAACTTCATGTTTATTATCACTACTCACACTTATATCAATATTTTAACCTTTGGTCATGGTTGACAGAGGGTATAATGATTGTATGTCTTTTATAACCAGTAATCATACTTAAGGTTTAATTGGTATTTAAATGTATGTGGTGGTCATTACACATACTTATCTCTACACCGGCTTTGCAGACCAAGCACATGATAAGCTATATCTTTCTTTTTTTTTTCAGAAAAAGATCATGGCTGGAATTGAAAGTCTGTGTGATCATCTGCCTGGGCAAGCTGGCAAACTTTGCAAAGATGAGGTGGAGAAGATGCTTCCAATGGCCATCAACTTCATGACTGCTGTGGTTGTACGTCATGCCAGATTCATCATCAGAATATTACAGAATTAAAATGTGTATTTGTATATTTTGTAGTCTTTGCTTCCTCTGTTTCTCATGTGGAGGCCTTTTCACAGCAGATGTTTCTCTGTCTGTTTCTCTATAGAAACCTGCAGAGGTCTGCAAAGTCCTTGGGCTCTGTGGTTCCTGTGACAAGCAGGAAAAGATGCTCCAGTCCTTAGTCGAGGAGGCCTATCAGTTTGTGTTGACAAATGCAAATGTCAGTAAAGGACAGCTTAAAGGAAGCAAAACTAAAAAGGATATATATGTTTAAAGTCCCCAGTTTGATCTCTCTGTGCTTTACTCCCTTTGCTGCTGGTTTCTGCCAATCAGGTGCAGCCTGAAACACAGTGCTCCTTCTGCATTTTTCTTGTCAAGACTTTGGAGGACTTGCTGCCCAAAGAAAGGACCGAGGTGAGTCACATTTATTAAATGAAAAAACACACATCTCTTTGTCTTGTGCAACCACACAGACATGGAAGTAGACACTTAGCCCTAACCTCCAAACAGCACTGCAGGCTGTGAAAAACAGGATGCATATCACCTTTCTCTCTGCATGTCTGCAGAGAGCTGTGATTCAACTGCTGGAGGAGATTTGTCATATTTTGCCCTCCTCCTACCGAGACCAGTGCGAGGCTGTGATCAGCAAGTTTGGCAAGTCAGTGATGGACGCCATCTTAGGATATGCCACCCCTCAGGCAATATGCGCTCTAATCCACCTGTGTAAAGGGCAGGAGGCGCCTCCTGTAGGTCAGTATGCCTCTTTTTTAGCAATGGGGATGGAACTTAACTCTCTCTTTGTTCATTTACAAGTTCAGTCCCAATTCAGATCTTTTTCCATTGTAGATTTCAGTTTTTTATAGCAGAGGAGGCACAGGTATAATAAAGTCTCTGCTCTGTTTAGGTATGTTAGTGGTTGACTGTGCCAGTAAGCAGGTCGAAAGATCACAAGGTCCCTGAACTGCTACTGCAGCAATTGTTTTTTCATTAGTTACCTACTTAAATACTTGGAAATGACCAGGATTTACTTTAAAACTATATGGTTGTTATACTTATAGTAGATGGAAACAATAAATGTTTTCTCTTCAAAGTCAGTTAATTTTCTGTCTATTAAAAAAACATTTACCATTCAAATGTACCTGTTTCTTCTCTCTCAGACCCCTGTACTTTGACCACGTACAGATGCAGAGACGTCAACACTGCCATCAGATGTGGAGTAAGTTAACCACTATCAAGCTATAAACTTTGGAATTTTCAACAGAAATTACATTTGATCTATTTTTTCTCTATGTAGACGGTGTTTTACTGTCAGAAATTTGCCTGGAAGCCTCTGAGCTACAACACACTTTGAAATGGTAAAGTGGGTAGAATTTTATGAGCACTTTTTTAAGCAATTCAAACAGTTATACATGTTAAGGAAACACAATAAAACATCGCTCCAAACTTCTCTTTTTAGGGTTGGACTAAAATACAAGTCTACCATGAAGCCCCAATCGCTGACCCAGAGCTTTCATCATAGACTGCAAATATTTTTTCTTCCCGCTTCACACCTGTGGCATACTGCCTGATAGGATTTCTTTCAGATACCAATTTGATTATCTTTTCATGCATTTTTGTGAGTTTGCATTGTACTTACTGTCAGCATTGAGTGAAGTAAACCAGGCCTAAGCTTGACAAAATACAGTGGACAAAGGGATTATTTGAACTTCAGGAATAAAAAAAGAATTCTAAAAAGATATGAAAGGTCGACTGTAGGATCAGGAAGTTGAATGATTAGCATAAAAGGAAAAAAAGTTTTGCAATCATTCTGTATACTTAATTTTTTCTGTTTTCAACTGAAATTTTCTTTAGATTTTTTACTAGCTCATTTCTGTTCGATGTATATATTTTTAAAGTTTTATGGCTTCATCTGCTTCGGTAAGGTTTCCTCTTGTAATCTCTTACATACAGTCAGATGAACAAACTTTGGTATATAAAGAGTGTATATCATGGGCTGTGAAGCAGAACTGGATTTGACTTCTTTTAAATTATAATCATTTTACAAAGTCAGAATTATCTCTCATGCATGGATTTGTAGTAGACAATTTTACATTAGCATTATTTTGCAGGTAGGCTCCTTTCACAGATTTAAATCCCAACCTTGACCAAGCTTTAGTGATCAATAGTTTCTGACCCTTAACTTGTTTAAGGTTTAAAGTAAAGCTTCATAACAAAAAGTTTGTTGCTACATGTGAATGTGTTGCTTATGTTAATTCACACAGAGTCGGAGTTCTACGAAAAAGCCAGAACAGAAACTAATCTCATGGTTTCTGAATATATTTTCTGCTTAAGGAAGCGAGCATCTTCATATCCTCTTTATAATAAATCCTAATTCTGCCTTTGTGTTTACAGCCCCTTTATTTTTTTCTAAAATACTGTTGTGAGAACCTTGACATACAATTGCTTTGCTTATTTTAACTAATTAAGTATTGTAACATTTAGAGTAAAGCTGGACTGAATCTTGTGTATGACTTTAACATGGAATCACATAAATCTGTTAATGATGCTAAATAAACAGCCAAAAGTACAGCCAATTAGCTTGGGAAGGAGTGCAGTTTATTTGAAAGGTTTAAAAAGAGAAACTTAACAAGTCAGACTGAAGAAGGAAATTTGGGATAGAAAATGCTTGTGTGTGTGTGTGTGTTTTC
Source organism: Acanthurus tractus (assembly GCA_029783725.1). Classification (NCBI taxonomy): domain Eukaryota; kingdom Metazoa; phylum Chordata; class Actinopteri; order Acanthuriformes; family Acanthuridae; genus Acanthurus; species Acanthurus tractus. The sequence goes on along the minus strand of JAQNCA010068619.1, from coordinate 19 downwards.
TGGGGATGGGGGGTCAGGT
>JAQNCA010068618.1:0-10258 GCA_029783725.1 Acanthurus tractus | reverse complement strand
AATCACACACTGAAATTTGTTTAAGTTTCGTTCAATTTTTGTACAGTGTCTCATAACTTATTATCCTTCACATGCTTATAACTTTTGAAATGTTCTGAGCCACAAGTCTGAAGTGTGCCATGTAAATTTCACCTTTCAGTGACCTCCTGTAATTGAGCACTTTGTCAAAACACATCAGGCAGCTATTGTTGAAGAACGAGCCTTTACTAACATTTGACCATGGTGAATCTGGCTTGAAATGACACTAATTGCTGTTGTCTGATAGAGTTAACACCTGCATAAATTAGCTATTATTGTCAGCAGTTATATGACACGGTTTGACAAAAAAAAGGTGGGAAACCTGGGGGATTCTGGGAAGTTGGGTTTACTGCTGTTTATCTGAGGGTCTCAGATTCAGGCCAGATTTCCCACTAAGGTGTGGCCTGCAAGGCCTTTCTTTGTTCTAATCACATGGTGAGATCCCTATAGAAGTGTATGCTACGAAGCAAGATTAATAAGTTAGCCAGGTATGTTAAGTGTAAAGCCATAGCCTTTACAGCCTAAAAGAAAGGAAGAAAATAGTGGTTAAGGAGTAAAATAGTGGTCTGTTTGTGAGGAAGTTCAGTATCCATTTATCTAAATTAATTGATTATGAAATTAATTACTACGTAATGGTTTTCCATATCACCAAATGCATATGTATAAGCATTGGCCCAGGAGCAGACACACTCAAGGATTAAATGGAAAAGGTTTTTATTTTAATGAGTGGGATGGGGAGAAGACTGGCTTGCAGTGGCAGGCGGAGTTGGCTTGTCGTCCGGGTGGTTCGGAGTCTCTGAGGCAGCTGTGTAAGGTGGCTGGGTTGGAGTTGATCCTTTAAGGGACATAGACAGTTTTAGCACCAGTTTGCTAAAACTTACCTCAATGTAATAATAATAATAATAATAATAATAATAATAATAATAATAATAATAATAATAATAATAATAATACAGTGTACTTAGAGAGCATTCAATGATGGTTCCCTGATATTTTTAGATTATTTTTGAAAAGTAGACCCTAGTCTGAATTTAGCTTTTTCAAGGAGCAGACTAAGGCTCAACCTTGGTTAGCTAGGCAGTTTTTTCAGTTTTCTTTTTTTTATTTGGTGAGGTTGTCCATAAAAACCTAAACTTAACCCCTCTTTGATAAGTAAATAAATACTCACTTTAAACAAGTTGAACTACTATAATCTGAGCTCTTACTTATTTAAGCAGTGGCGAGTAGTTCTCAAGGAGAAATGACGAAAGAAAAGCCTCAGGACACCAAACTGCAAGACACTGTCAGAGACAAAAGAGACAGTTCCTACAGACAGTTTGGAGCGAGGTAAATTTTTTACAATGTAACGTTGGTGTAATTGGGCAGTGGAAATTAAAGTTATAACCAATTTCTTTTTTATGGTAAAATAGTGAAAATTGCCACCATGCCACAAGCACCATAAATAGAAAACAAATGCTATTGATTTTTTTTTACCACTAAGGTCTTGATAGAGCACAAGCTACATTTGAAGTCAGTCTAATTAATTTTGAGGGAGTTTGTTAAAATACAACTTGTGGCAATGAACATTCAATTAGAAATGGCTAACCTCCTGTTGAGTTTAGTTAATCGTCCCAAGAGACTTTTTGAAGATCAGTATATGATATACATGTCTACCAAATCTGGTGCAAGTATATGAAAGTAGTGTGTGAATGGGTGAAAAATAGCTTGTGTTGCGAAATGCTATGGGTCACTGAAAGGCTGAACAAGCAGAATGTAAATGCAGTTCTTTACCATGAATTTTTGATGCATTAAATAGACCGACTGGTTTCCTGAAAGGTGACCGAATCCGAGCCCAACTGCATCCAGCTCTCCTGCACTTGGAAAATGGTCGACTGTCTTCAGGTTGACCCAGATATGTTTGTAAATCTATGAATGATCCAGTAGACTGTAGATTTGGGCACTGAAAAGTCTATGAGTCAGCCAGTGCACATATATCAGGACCTCCAGCTGATGATCTCTGCTTCCACTTTCCCCAGAAAAGCCTGTGCGCCAGTGGCGCTAGTGTAAGATAGCAAATTTACTTGCACAAAATTTGTGCGCCCAGGGGTGGGAGGTCTGAGAGTAAAGGCAGAGCAAATTCATGGCTTATTTGCTATCTTGTAACCAGCGCAATTTGCTATCTTGTGCGCAGTAGTTTTTTGAATCGTTTGGGGTCTTGCTTGCCCAGATTTCATAATGGGTTAGGGTTAGGTTATTGAGGAATCTTCCCCTGCTGAGAGTGAGCCACAGTACCACCAGAGTGCAGGAGGGGAGAGTCGTAAAAAACCTCGCTACAGATCCCACAACTTTGGCCAAATCTTTCACATACTAATTATATCAGAGTAGGAAATTTCATTATCTCTCCATCTGTGTAAGTTTGAAAACAGTCAGACTTATACTTTAGACTGTAGGGCCCTAAATTCAACACAAGTTAATCTTTTTATGATTCATTTAGATAGGAAGAGGCAGATGATGTGATTTTAGACTTCAACTTGGGCGCTTAATAAAATCAAAATAGTTCAGGATATATTAAATCTTTTATTAGGAGTGTGTCCTTAGTTATCTAATAGTGTTTGAAGCCAGTGCAATTAATACCATATTAATATACTAATTGTTACCATTGCAACGGCGGCGCATATACATACATTGGCTCCCTTTAGCATGGGAAAAAAAAGGAGCAATCCTCTAATTTTTTATTGCTGAAAATTGTATTGCTAATGACAATAATACACTCGCCAATATCAGAAGAGGAAGTGGAATGATTGGATTAAGTGCGGGTCTCTGCTCTCGGCATCACCAGATCAGACAATCAAAACATTCGGACCAGACATCATTGCAAGCGGTGTGGTCGACCCAGCAAGAGAGGGAAACAAGCCAGGATAAGAGTTTAGCTTGGAAGGCTTGTAACTTTTGAAATGTTCTCAGCCACAAGTCTGAAGTGTGTTCCACTACCCAGCCTAAGGCTGTTCCACTACCCAGCCTACTCCTGGCAAATGTCACAGAACAATAAATTGGATGAGATAAGACTTAGGCTGACTCAGCAAAGAGAAACCAGAAACTGCAGTGCTCTCATCTTTACAGAGACGTGGCTCAATAACAACATACCGGATGAGGCTTTAGCACTGGACAAGAAGAGCCTGTTCCGGGCTGACAGAACACAAGACTCCGAGATGAGAGGGGGCAGACTCTGTGTGTAGATCAATGATACTTGGTGCACAAGTGCAGTCAGAGTGGATGAAAAATGTTCACCTGATGTTGAGTTTTACCGCTGAGATGTCGGCCATATTACTTGCCCAGATAATTTACCAGTGTGTTTGTTGCTATTGTTTATATTCCACTGGATGCAAATTCAAAAAATGCACTCCAGGAATTGTATGAGGTCATCAGCAGTCACATGGCAAAACAGCCAGATGCTGTTATTATTGTTGCTGGGGATTTTAATGAAACAGACCTCAGAACTGTTTTGCCTAGATTCCACCAGCAAGTCCACATCTTCACCAGAGGACACAACACACTGGACCATGTCTACACCAATGTTCCTGGCCACTGTCCTCATTTTGGCCAGTCAGACCACATCTCCCTGCTTCCCCTGCCTACTTACATCCAGCTGACAAAAAGGGTCAAACCAACTGTAAAACAGTTTTAGTGTGAATAGATGAAGCTACAGCAGCTCTACAGGACTGTTTTGAATGCACAGACTGGCAGATGTTCAATGTTCAAATGCTGCTACCCAGGAGAACCATGTTGACCATGAAGAATACACATCATCAGTGACATCATATATCAGCAAGTGTGCTAATGACATTGTAAAAATAAGGACAGTTCAAACATTCCCTAATGAGAAAGCCTGGATGAATGGAGGGGTGAGAGCTCTCGCTAGAGCCAAAAAAGCTGCCTTTAAGTCAGGTGAAAAAGAAGTTTACAAACACTACCAGAGCATAACTGAAAGCTGGCATCAAGGAGGCAAAGTGAAGGCATCAGCAGAGACTTGGGAGAGACTTCATCACAAACAACAGTAAAGACTTGTGGCAGGTGGTCAAAAGTGTTACAGGTTACAAAAGCAGGAGTGCTCCCATCATGTGTGAGGCCATTATACCAGACAAGCTAAACACATTTCATGCTCGCTTTGATCTCCTCAACAATTAGTCAGCAATAGTCTACTCCACCTGCAGAGGACCAGCCACTGTCAGTATCCACAGCGGATGTGAGGAAAGTCCTGCTGAAAGTGAATATGAGTAAAGCTGCAGGGCCTGACAACATCCCTGGCCGTGCACTTAAAACATGTGCCAACCAGCTAGTAGATGTCATTACTGACATTTTTAACATATCGCTGTCACAGGAGAGTGTTCCCACCTGCACCAGCCACCATCATCCCTGTGCCTAAAAAGTCTGCGGTGTCTGATCTATATGACTACCCCCTGTGGCACTCACCCCCATCCTGATGAAGTGCTTTGAGAAACTGGATCTCCACCACATACATCCCTGCAAGTCTGGACCCTCACCAGTTTGCATTCAGAACTAACAAATCCACAGAGGATGCCATTTCCACTGCTCTTCACTCACCTTGAGAAAAGCAACACCTACATCAGAATGCTGTTTGTTGATTTCAGCTCAGCTTTCAACACAATCTCCCCCAAGAAGCTGATTGCAAAACTGAACACTCTGGGCATCAGTTCCACTCTGCAACTGGATAGTGGACTTCCTCACAAACAGACCCCAGTCAGTTCAGATTAGCAGTCTCTCCTCCTCCACTCTAGTGCTCAATACTGGAGCCCTCCAGGGCTGTGTGCTCAGAAGACTGTGAAGACTGTGCAACAAGTGTAAAACTACCCAAAACATCATTGGTACTCATCTACCAAGCATCAGTGATATCAGGGAGGTGAGGTGCCTGCGCAGAGCCAAAGGGATGCTAAAAGACATCACCCACCCCTGCCACAGCCTGTTCATCCTGCTGCCGTCAGGCAAAAGATACAGAAGTCATGTTTTGCCAAGAGATGGTCTTGTTGTTACTTGCTCGTTTATCATCTAATCTGTCCCAGATTTCACATGGTGATTTAAAATTGTATTCTAAGGACAGTGAAAAGGTGATAAGGAGTCCCAAACACACATTATGTGATTTACATCGAAGTCTCATGGCAACACAACTCTGTGTATGGAAGCACTCTGTTGTCTAGGAAGACTGCAGCAGTCCGCAAAGGGCACGAGGGTGAGTGGGTCTTTTTAAAACTGCTTGCAGCTTTATGTAGGGCCTGATCACTGATAGGTACGAGAACCTATTGAAAGTCAAGGAATTATAAAGCGTTTTTAATCCTTCAAGGTTAGCCGGTCATATGATTCACCTGGTTTCTTCTTCTTCTTCTTCTTCTTCTTCTTCTTCTTCTTCTTCTTCTTCTTCTTCTTCTTATTATTATTATTATTATTATTATTATTATTATTATTGTAAATTTCACAATCAAGTTTAAGGTTTTATTAATTGTTTTAAATGTTTAAAGGTTTTGGTGCCTTCTTATTTATTTAAGCTTTTACAGCCTCACACTACTGTCAGAGCTCTGAGGTCTTTAAACCAGCTGCTAAACATAACATGAAGTCCGCTATTTTGGATTTAACTTCCATATTTGATGATTTACACACTCTGTATTTTAACAAACTCCTCCTACAGACTATCTGATCCTCATGAAATTTGCTGTGTAACATGTTGGGGATCAAGAGTTATCAAAAGCTTTTGTTTGTGAATATCCATGTGGGCTTGGCATCGCAGCCATTTTTCCCCATGAAAAATAAAATGCTTATAACTTCAACATATATCTGCAACCAATTTATGCGCTTGATAAGAGTCCAGCCCTAAACACATGCCAACATTAGTCATGTTCGTAGCAACACCTTCTGGCCACAGGCAATTATTCTCAATGACCAGGTGTCATAATTGAATGAACTCCTCACTCAAATTTGATATAAAAAACTTTAAAATTGGTCTGGGCACACTTAAGACCTCTGTGATAAAAAGCTATCCAAGGCCTTTGTTTCTGAAGCTTTGACCTAGTGGTGCTGTAATGAAGGACTCCAAATCCAAAACTTAAAAAAATGTCATTTTTGAGTTTGCATCAAGGTCAAAATCAAAATTTCTTATTTTTCAGTCCATTTGTCCATCCGTCCATATTGTTTTGGGTGCTTATGGAGCCCTTTGACTACTACTAAAACCTCCATATGCAAGTCTTTCTTCATTTCACCTGTGCATGCTTTTCTCTACTGTCTCACCAACTGGCTTTTCTTTCATCTCACAGTCTGCCCTCTGACATCCTGCACCTTTTTTCTTATTTCACTTGCCTTTCATCTTTTCACGTTTTTATTAACTCCTTCTATCTCTTCTTCAAATTTCTGCATTTCCCTTTGCTTAGTGTACTTTTGCTGTTAGCTTGTCTATTGCTATTGTGTCTTCCCCTACCCTCTTCTTCATTTCCATCGCCTTTTATCTTCTTATCCACCGTTCCACCTTTTTTAATTATGTGTCCTTTCTGCTCCAGAAAACACAGTGAATATAGATGTAGTGCAACAAATTTGTTTAGAATCTATGCTATTTACCAGACAGGACCAACCTGACCTGAAAGCGAGTTCTTGCTATACTTAAAAAACACACAAAAAAATATATTTTTAATAAAACATAATATGGCTGTTGACCTACTTCTGACAACATCACATTTAAGATATTTTATTAAGTTAGATTATAGCATAGAGCTGACTTGTTGAGGAAGTTGGACAGATATTTTATGGTCTGACCAGTTGGCTGTCACATAAAGGTTATATTAAATAAAGGTTTCACAAATCTGAAACTGTTTTGATGAATATTTAGCCTTTGTATTTAAATGAAGTACAGATTTGACCTTTTATTGCATTTTGTATGAATGGAATGACGATTCCACACATCTGAAAATGAGTGCCAGACACTATTGAGATTTAAATCAATGCCATTGTTAAGCTTTCATGACAGGAAGCAGAGCCAGAGCTGGAAGATTGATTTCCCAGCAATGTAAGATAAATTTCCCTTAACTTTCCCCTTACTGCCAAATAGGAAGCTCTGATCTTATGCTTACTTTAGCCTTCTGCTTTGCTGAACAATCTGCTCCTTCAGGCTTGGAATGGTTTGGTCTCTCTGGGATGCAGCTCTTCTCTAAGTAGAAGGTCATGCAGATTTATATCTAAGCTATGGGCAAATAATTATGCTGACAGACAAAGGTGCTATGTGAAAGCACCAGTGGAACTAGGAATGGAAGGCAGCTTTGAGACAAGCCAAATCCACTGATGTCGGACTGCCCTACAATCAGCACTGGGGAACACCTAATACCAAATGAGGCTACTGAAGAAGGAGACACATGAACTTTACTCATACAGCCATCTACCAGGTGAAGAAGGTAACCATCAAGTTTCACTTTGTCCAAAAAAAAAGAAATTGTTCAAAGATAAATATAAATGCTAAGTTACACTAATAAATCCCCATAAGGAATAATTACTTTGGTTAAACTAGGCCACGTTACAAACTTACAAACAAACAACACACTCATTTGTAAATAGCCTGCAGGGACGTACAAGGATAAATACAGAGTGTAAAATCATAGGCCGTGTACATTCTCCAACAGGTGGGGGTCTATTTATTTTATTCAATGATTTTAATTTATGATTCTTGATGTTACTTTATTAGTATTGATAATAGAATCAATTTATCAATTTATGAGCTTGGATTTTGTTTAGTAGGCTTTTCATTAAGTCATGGCCATGTGCTTCCATTTCTTCATTTTTCTTGTCTTAAAATAGCAAATTGGAAAAATGACAATTTCAAAAACCACTAATGGCCCAATATATAATCAAGCATGCTCAAGCATGAACTGATAAGGCCCCTTGGATAAGAGGCGAAACGTCTTCACAGACCTAATACTGAGTCCAGTTGCCTTTGATTTATTTGCCTAGAATAACTATGACCTGGATGAATGAGAATGTTCACAGATGCAAGAAGATTTGAAAGGCAGGCTAGCAGTACTTAGAAGGGCTGAATATCTTAGGAAAAAGAGAAAGAAAATAGAATATGTAAGGACACCATTTTACAGGGACTCTTTCAAGTTTGTTAAAGGGTTGTTTAGCCAGGAAAAGGGAGGTCAGCTTAAGGCAACAAAGTTAGAAGTGGAATAATATCTAAGAAATACGTATTCAGATTTTGAGCAGAATAAAGTAGGCCTTCCACCTGACATGCCACCATTAGGAAAGATAGATCATGAGATGGATGTTAGACCACCCAGGTGGAAGGAGGTTGAGGAGGAAGTCAGGAGTGCAAAGGCTTCTTCGGCCCCAGGGCCAAATGGAGTCCCCTACCGGGTTTATAAAAGCGCACCTGATATCCTAAAGTTTTTGTGGAGGCAATTAAGAATAGTTTGGGAGAAACAGCTTATTCCCAGAGCATGGCGTAGGGCAGTAGGTGTTTTTATTCCAAAGGAGAAGGAGTCCTCAGACCTGAGTCAGTTTCGAATGATCTCTCTCCTAGATATAAAGGGGAAGATTTTCTTTAGTGTAGTCGCACGGAGGTTAGCTAGTTATTTAGAAAGGAATAGCTTAATAGAAACTGCAGTATAGAAGGAAGGAATACCAGGTTTCGCAGGGTGTTTAGAGCACACTAGTACGATTTGGCATCAAATTCAGGCAGCCAAGACAGAGAAAAGAAATTTACATGTAATTTTTTTGGATTTAGCTAATGCGTTTGGTTCAGTGCCACATAGCCTTATTTGGAAGGTGTTTGATTATTTTAGAGTGCCTGGAGTAGTGGTTAGTTTAGTAAGGTCATACTTCCAAGATATTAGACTATGCTTAAGTACAGCAGGCATTACAACAGGGTGGCAGAGGTTAGAAATAGGCATTATGGCAAGGTGTACGATTTTTCCATTGGCATTCACAATGGCGATGGAGGTGATTATTACAGCTTCAAAGTGGGTTGTAGGTGGAGAGAAGTTGCAGGATGGGATGCTTCTTACACCAATTAGGGCCTACATGGATGACATGACTTTGATAACTACAACAGTGCCATGTATGAAAACAATACTAGAGAGACTTAATAAAAACCTAAAGTGGGCTAAAATCAAGCCTAGTAAGTCTAGAAGTATCTCAATAAGTAGAGGAAATTAAGTGATAGGAAGTTTGTAATAGACAAAGAGGAAATTCCAATAATAAGGGAAAAGTCAGTAAAGAGTCTAGTTAGGTGGTACAAGGCAGAATAGAATGACGGAGAAAAGGTAGTGCAGTTTCAGAAAGATGTGGCTGAGGGACTGGATAGAATAGATAAATCAGGGCTTCCAGGAAAGTTGAAGTTGTGGTGTCTGCAATTGGGGTTATTTCCCAGGTTGATGTGGCCACTGTATCTATATGAGATTCAATTATCTGCTGTAAAGAAAATGGAAAGATTAGTTAGCTTTTATATTAGCAAGTGGCTTGGTGTTCCTAGGTGTTTAAGTACAGTGGCCCTGATAGGAAAGGCATACTTCAGCTCCCAGTAAATAGTTTAGTGGAGGAGTTTAAATGTACTAAGGTTAGGCCAGAGCTCCTGTTATCTGGGAGTAAAGATGTGGTAGTTAGTAAGGTGGTTCCAAACCCAACCAAGGGGAGGAAATGGAATCCAAGAATGGCAGTTTAGGAGGCGGAAGCGATGCTTAGGCATACAGAGATTGTGGGTAATGTGCAAATAGGCCGGGGAGGCTTGGGGCTTGGCCCAGGCAAACCAGTGTGGAGTAGAGCAGGTCCCAAAGAGAAGAGAGAGCTAGTTGTGGAGCAGGTTCGTAGACAGGAGGAAATATTAAGGGATGCAAAGGCAGTGACTCGGGCTAAGTATGGACAGTGGTTGAATTGGGAAGGTGTAGAGAGGAAAAAGCTTAGCTAGAAAGAGCTGTGGAGTATGGAAGAAAGTAGTATTAGATTCTGATAGGGCCAGTGTATGATGTATTGCTAACTCCCCAGAACCTAAAAGTCTTGGTATATGGAGACCCGCTATGCTCATTGTGTTCAGGTACTGCAAGTTTAAAGCACATTTTGTCAGGCTGTAGGGTTAGTCTGTTGCAAGGCCGGTATACGTGGCGACATAACCAAGTCTTAAAAAGCTTAGCTGCAGGAATTGAAGATTTATGGAGGCAGGCAAATTTAGGAGGGTCTAAAATAAAGAGAGTTGCAATCAAGTTTGTTCAAGAGGGAAAGA
>JAQNCA010068617.1:0-10274 GCA_029783725.1 Acanthurus tractus | reverse complement strand
ACATGTAAAGTGTCTTGAGACAACCTTGTTGTGAATTGACGCTATATAAATAAAATTGAATTGAATTGAATTGAAACCACACACATGCTCTCCTCTTAGCCTAGCTAGAGTTTGATAAACTAGCATGTGAAAACCATCACTGTACATCTCATAAAATGCACCAAAAAGTCCACACAAGGTACGGCTAATGTTCATATAATGTCTGTGAGCAACTATAGCGACTTACCTCTCCTCAGCAGGACCTTGCGCCATCTGAGGAAAGTACCGCGAACTACAGGATGCAATATCGCTACAGGAATCACCAAAACAAAACAAATTTTAAAATAAACAAAAAAATATACGTAAAATAAATATTTAATGAAAATGATATGACAAAGTGAAAATAACCACTGAGGATGGACTTTGGTGAATTATAAGTCTATCACTGGAACATTCTTGTTCCAATTATAGAACAGGTTGTATTATGAAATTAAACAGAGGCTGTAAAGATTGCTCATATAAAATAAATGGACAGATGTTCGTGAACTGTACTCCTGCACTTACTACTGCTAGAAAGAGGAGGGACTAGTTGTGTCAGTCAGCAGGGGTATACAAGAGTTAGCCAGATTTTACATTTGTACTAACTGTAAGATACTGGTTTTCTACAGACAAGCTCCGCTATAAAGAGGATACAACAGCACACTAATCATGTAAAATCATAATTATATTGCACACCAAATTAAACAGAACAGTCTCAGTACAAGCTCATCCAAACAATTTCTACTTACATAAAACACAGTTTGAGACTAGTCTGTAAAGAAATAAACAGTATTTTTAATAAAATATATACCCTAAACAAACCAAAACCAGGCAAGCACCTTCATATAAATTTTAAAATTGCATCATAAATGTTGCATTTTAGTGTTTTTTCCACCAGACTTACAACTACAGTTGTTGTGTAAGAGTAGAAACAATATTAGTGGCAACACTGGCTATTGGATTTTGGTAACAAAGGTAATTTGGCTTTGAAATTAACACTTTTTATAAAAAGGCATAAATGGAAAATATTTTTGGCTTCATTAAATCTTTGAGTCTGGAATGGTAATAGAAATGGGTTCAATTACAATAGATTTAAATGCCTCAGCTTCCACCTTTCAACAAAACCCCACAGAAATATGAATGTAGGCCTTACACTTGAGAAAATATTCCTGATTCGGTTTGGGCAGGCTTTTTCAGAATTTTGCCTAAAATAGGCCTGGTGTTTAAAAGGATAAACACCTGCTGTATCCTAGCAGGTCTCTCTTTTCTCCTCGTTTTCTTTGTGTGTCTGTTTCTGCTTGATTACAGGAGTCAGGTCAGGTGTGTTGAAGTCATTGGGCAGCCACTTATCATCTCCTCATCAACTCTGCTACAAATTCTCAGCTTCTTCACCACCACAATGCCAAATAGTTGACTGTTTCACAGTTGCTTCAGCCTTAGTTCTTTGAATTTCTGCAATTTTTGTAACATTTACCCAGGCTTCTTCTGCCTTCAGTTTTTCTGGATTAACCTCCACCACTGGCCCATTCCTGGAACCCCTTTGAACTCACAGAAAGCCTGGATCTCCTGACCTTGGCCCCCAAGCTCACTGCGCAGCCCCTGCTTCCTTTTGCATATCTTTGACTTTAAAAAATATATTCCTTTGCCTTCAAATCAGTCATTGTCTCTGTTTTTTGCACATTGGGTGCTAGTCCCTTTGTCCTGCCTAACAGATATCACTTTACTGCTCTGTCATGACGTCCTGTGTGTGCACACATGCAGCGGTAACACACAGAGAAGGGCGGCAATGTTATTAGAATAGTAAATAGTATTGTTATTAGTCGTAGATGTTGATGTAGTGTCAGTTTTATATTTAGATTTTTTTACTTGTGGTAATTTTTTTTTTCTCTGTTCATACTTTATGCACATGTGTGCAAAAGTGCTCTGTGTGTTGTGTGTAAAGTGTGATGTAAATGAAGCTCAGTAAAGTTAAAATGAGTAACTTACCACAGATGCAGCATGCTTTGTGTGACCAACTGCTTGATGGGGCAGCCTCATAATCCCATTTGTTTTGTCACAGGGCAGGACGTACACAAGTCTGCAAGACAGAACTGTTTTACACCATATTTGGATAATATGCTGTCTTCATATTCATGACTGTCCATCACTCTCTGCACCATATTCCACTGCAGCTTTATCTAGCAAAGCTACAGATCTAGACCTGAAGTGATTAGGCAATGTGAAAGCAACACAAATATTCTGAATAACGATAAAAACTGAAAGTCTTAGGCAGAATATTAAATCTGCATGTGTTCAGCAGGATTAAAACAAAACCTTACAGTGAATGCTCCTGACATACATTCCCTCCTTGTAAAGAAACATGTCCAGGTTACATTTACCAAAGAAAGAAATTGACCACAGGGTTATCCATATGTTCATATATTTCTGGCAGCCTGCCATTACATCGACATTGCCTGCAACATATAGTTCTTATAATTTTGGACTATGCATTTTGGAACTCTGGCTCTCTCTATTCCAAACTGGACTTTGGAAGGAAGAGAAATGGATAGTGCTGTTTAGTTTCAAACCTTGCCCATAAAAACATGTATGTAAATGTGCTACAAGTTCAAAGAACACAAACACTAAGCAGAAAAGCTTGTGGGAAACATTAAACTATGATGTCTAACGACCTTCTTCCTGTCAACCATCACACAAACATAACCAAGCCTTTGGGCTACTTTTGGGGACATATTTCAGAATCACAACCATTTTTTTGGGGACACAAGGTTCAGTTGGGGGACAAAAGCTGTCACCTCCATTGGAAAACAGTTGTTTTATGGATCAGGAAATAAAGGTTAGGGAAGCAATAATTAGGGTTCGAGTTAGGGCAAGTCTCCAGGGTAAGTGGAATTTCCCCAAAAGTAAACTAAGTAAGTTGTGTGTATGTGTGTGTGTGTGTGTGTGTGTGTGTGTGTGTGTGTGTGTGTACAGCTGCAGTCATATTTATGTTGGACAGAGTTCTGGTAGTTTCCACATAAGGGGACAGAGAGAGAGAATCCATTTTCTGGAAACTGGGCCTTTTAATTCCCCCAATTCATACACACAAAGACAGGGAGAGAGAGGAATAAAAGAGAGGTTAGGGGAGGAATCAGGGTGAAAAGAGGAGTGTAGGGAAAAGAGGAAACAAGATTAGCAGGAAAGGGGGATTTGAGTTGCAGTGGAGAGTGCATTCTCTGTGTATAGGTATGTTTATGTGTGTTTGTGATCTTGTACAGCTATCTTTTTTGTCATTCATGAAAGTGAGTACATTCTGGCCTGGTCCTTGCTTTCTCACAGGCCTTTAAAAGGCTATGTGAGGGTTAAAACTTGGTTTAAATGTTTGGGTTAGAATTTGGCTTAGGTTGTGACAAAGGCTACTCTTAGGGACGCATTTCGGGCGCAAGAAAAATTAAATGGTGACAGCTGGTGCGACTGGGGACATAAGCCCAATCCTTGATTGAAAACCATCTGGTTAAGTGTGAGGGTTAGGCAGGTAGTGAATTTAAAGCAAAATGTGAGAGGCTTTTAAAACACAAACACGCTTTCAGTGAAAAAATTTGAAGAACAGAGAGGAAAAAAAATGAAAGACAGAAAAGAAGAATAAGAGCATAAAATTAGGAAAGAGAGAAAAAAGAAAGTAGTGGAGGAAAGATGGAAGGAAAAGTGCTGACTCAGTTATTTTTGATGTTGATCCATGAGTCAGAAAAACCAGAGAGAATGCTTGCGTATGTATGCGCGTGTGTGTGTGTGTGGGGGGGGGGCACGGCACAGTTGTGTGTATGTGTTGGCTGTAGCTCAATCCTAACATGAGAAGCTCTTCCAACATCTGACAACCATTACAGCTATCACACACATGTACACACACACCCACACACACCCACACACACCACACACACACACATTCTAACTGCAGTGCAGTTTGCAAAGTCATATTCAGCTTTAATTGACCAATTATAGAACAGTTCATGCAACAAGCCTGCCAGGTCAACATTAGGTCTCTTTTTTCTGTTGCCCTGCTTCGAAGGAGGAAAACTTCTCATGCCATCCAGCCTCAACAAAGTGGGTCAAGTTTAAACTTAGCTTACTTTATATTAAAAAGCATCATTGACACTGCTTTCACCCTTTTCAATAATTCTTTAAGTTAAAAAATGTACTTAATATAACTTTTGTGCCTGATCAGTCTGTGTGCTTTTCAAAATGATAGAAAAGCTATATAATACTGTCACAATGTCAGCTGCCAGATTTTCCTGACATAAAAAAACACAGTGGTCTCTGTGAAGTCAAGGGCAGGGCAGTCTTCAGTGTATTATCTTGATCAAATAGTTTTTAGGTTGATTACTGTTTGTGATCTTCTTTGTCAGAAGAGCATCACCTGTTATTCTTTCCACTCTTTTCTTTCAGGAACATTATGACATTACATTTACGGGCAATAAGAGATCCAAAGAACTGGACATTCAATTTCTTCTCTGTAAACTTAGGGTAGTTGGAGGCACTCCTAAAGTTTCAGTGAACGGACAGGGTGTAATCTCTGTATCTAGGACTTCTGACATAACTTTGAAAATGTTTTCCAGAATCCTTTCAATTTTTAACACAACCAGAAGGTGTTTGCTATGTGTGCAAGGGTACGATCACATCTATTACAGGTCTAACTGGTGCCAGGGAAGTATTTTGCTATAATTAGCTTTACTGAATTGCATTTGATGGAACATTTCAAATTGCACGTTAAATCAAGGCAAGCACAAACAGATAAGTAATTGACCTAAAATTTTCCATTTTCCCACCTGGGGTCCTGAAATTAGGTTCCCAGTTCAATGTGCCACATGTCAGTGTCTGATATTGTTAAGAGGACAGGTATTAAGGGTTGATCAAAAGGAGCCAGGACCCAGATGCAGAATCGTTCAAAGAATGGTTTATTGAAGTACAAAAACAGCGAAAAACCACCTTGCGGGGAAGTAACAAAAAACACAAACACAAAATCACCATGAGGGGCAAAAAAACTCTCATAATAAAAATTGAATTTGTCCAACTCACTAGTGAAGTTAAATGCAAAAAAAAACACCGCTGAATACAGGCACGCGTAGCAAGAGGTAGGAAGATCTGCTTGAGAGCAGTAACACAAGTAAAGCAGTCATAGGAATTAAATTGTCTGGCACAGGAGAATGTTTGGAGCCGGCTTAAGAAGCCAGTCTAATTGCCGATTGCATGCAGGTGAGTTTGATGAGCCTTGCTCCTGAGTAGATCAGTTCTGCCTCCCTACACAGCTCTGGCTGAGAGAGGGAGAATGAAACAGGGATTAGTAAGGAAAATGACAAAACATAAATCATAACCATGACAACAGGTGCAAAACTGAGGATACAATTATGTAACTTAGATGTCAGTCCCTTGGTTTTCTGGTTTCTCAAAGATGTTTGACAAGTCCTTGGGGGACAGATGAGGGAATGCAGTACATTGACCCTTGACAAAACTACGAACCTGGAGGAAGCAGAAGAAATTTTTCCAAAGCAAATTGTATTTTTTTTGTCTCACTTTCAAAACCGGCAAATATGCTATCCAAGAACAGGGCTCTGAATGTCATAATAAATCATATTTACCCAAAGAGTGCAGACAGAGTGCAGTCTAGATGGTAAGAATAAATTATTATTATATAATGAACCAAAATGATTGCAATTGACTGACTGAAAATGTTTGTAGAATTGGGTTCAAATTTCCAAGGTGGAGAGAGCAATTTTGTTTGATGGTTACTCTGCTGCTTTGATAGGTAAGGGAGAACATATCAGAGCTGCAGAAGTGATCCACAACAGGAAAGGGATACATTTTGCAACAGTCTAACTCATCTCATATAACCAACTGAGTATCCTCTGAATGTTTGCCACTCCGAAAAAATGAAATTTGGTAGGCCTAGTTCACAAACACATCTTTCCACCTGCAGTGCATTTTTATCCACTGTATAAGGGATGAGTAAGTACAGCATTATCTGTATCTGTTCAACCAACCAACCAAATTATTTGTATCCCTGTACAAAGCCCTGTGGGCTTAATCCAAAAGTGGGTGTGGTTCGAACAGGAAGTAAACTTTTTTTGCATGAAACTGAGTCCCAGTTATCTTACTGGCTTATCTTATCTTATCTTACTCTTACAGCTGACAGGATCTGTTATAAAGAGCAGCAGGTCATCCATGTACAGGCAAACCCAATACTCCATCATCACTGGGTATACCTCAGAGATGAGTCATGGTCCTCACTTTTATGGCAAGATAATCAGTGTAAATGACAACAGCGACAGTAGACAGCCCTGGTGGGTTTCATGGGGTAGTGGAAATTAGGAAATTATCCTGAGTATTGATTATTTGTGGCTAACTGTTGTAAAAAAAAAGGTTTAAATTCTGAGGTGATCACATTTGGTTCTGGTGACTTTCCAATGTTCATTTCCCTAATGCTGTCATGTATTTCTTTCAGGGTTAGTGGTTGTTTTTCTATTGCGAAAAGATTTAATTTAGTTTGGAGGTTCACTTTTGTTGCTACAGATCTGGAGTAGGATTTACTGCATCAACTGCTTTCACTATTGAAGTGCAGAACATATCATCTGACTGTAATAATGTGTGAAGTCTCCAGTGTGAATAAGCAGCTGTTGGAAAAGTTGAACCTAAAGTTGAGTAATAATGGGAGGTGGTCTAATATGAATAGTGCTCAATACATACAGTGTTGTAGGGACGATAGCAGGCTTTATCTATAAAAAAGTAATCTATCCTCAAAGATTTGAGGTACAGTTGTCCCTCACTATAACGCAGTTCACCTTTCGCAGCCTCGCTGTTTCGCAGATGTTTTTAGTGCAATTTTGCATGCCATTTTTTTACAGCGTATGAATGCGCATTGTTCTGCGTCCTGAGGTTTAAACTTTGAGAGTGTTTAAACAAGAGAGAAATGTGAGAAAATGTAATGCCTGTCTGAGAAAAGTGTATAAAGTGTGTGGTGAGGGGTTTTACCGCCTTAAAACATATACAATAATTGTAAAAAATAAAGCTGACTACTTCGCAGATTTCGCCTTTTGCAGGTTATTTTTAGAACGTAACCCCCGCGAAAACTGAGGGACCACTGTACATGGGAAATAAATTAATCACACTTGGCATCTGGGTGCAAAAATCTCCAGGGGTCACAGCCTCTTTGGTCTTTCACAAATTATGTTAGTGTTGCAGCCATCTTCATAAGTGTTTGGACCTTGGAACCTGAACGATATAACTGGGGGTTCATAATAAATTCAGGTCTCACCCAAGAATCAAATATTGTGAGTCTACATTTGGAATGGAGGATAGGAGTGTATACATAAATTGGGCATCATCAAAGTTGGTGGCTATATGTGAAATTACAGTATATGATACAACCTTCCCAAAACAATAAAGAAATGGACATTACCATCCAGCACTATGTTTTCTGGTGTAAATTGGAGCTTTTTAGAAACCAAAACAGCTGTACACTTGGCCTTGTGTTACATGATGAGTGGAATACCTATCTCATCTATGGTTGCCTAAGCTTCATATGAACATCTTATTTAAGGTGTGTTTCCTGGAGGAAAACAACATCAGCCCTATCAAATTTTGTATGTTAAGAAAAACCTAAGCCCTTTTAACTGGACCATTTGGACTTCTCCCATTCCACAAAATCAAATTCATATGCAGCTTATGTTTATATTGGGATTGATCATAAGTCTGAGTATAATCACCTAAAGGATGTAATTTACTGGGACTGTCATGTATGATACAAGCAGTGTTCCTTGGTAGGATAATCAGCACACAACATGGATATCAAAAAGTGTGACCAACCTATGACCACCCCTACTCTCACATCCTGTTCTACAAACAAAAATAAAAATGGGGTGAGCTCTGCAGCATGAAAACAGTCTGCTAAAGCTTCTAAATCCTATGCTTGTTCTTCTCAGAAGCGAGCTGCCGGCCTTTTGTAAGGCCTCTTACACAGTTCCACAGTTACATTCCCAGTAACAGGGCGGTGTCAGTAAACCTAATTAACCTAACAGGCAGCTGGGAAAACTCCTGTATGTTATTTAACTGAACAAGTTCGACGAGCTATCGGCCACCATCGACGCGCAGAAAAACCTGCAGGATAGCGGCATTGTTGTTGCGACAGAGACCTGGCTTCACTCGGGGATAGCAGACGAAGCTATCATGCTAACGGGCCGCACAGCCCACCGAGCTGATCGGACAAGTGACTTGGGGAAAAGCAGAGGAGGAGGACTGCTCATCTACTCCAACAACAGGTGGTGTACCAACGAAACAGTGACTGAAACACACTGTTCCCCTGATTTGGAGTTTATTACTCTAAGATGTCGTCCTTTCTACCTGGCCCGAGAGCACACGCTTGTCAGGGTTACGTCTGTATACACAACACCCAGTGCTAATGCTAACATACCATTAAAGACCCTGCTAGCTGCTGTTAGCAAACAACAGTCTGCACACCCGGATGGCATTTTCATAGTGGCTGGAGACTTTAATCATGTGGACTTAAGAATTGTGCTCCCTAAGTTTTACCTGCATGTTACATGTGCAACGAGAGGTCAAAACATGCTGGATAAGGTTTACAGCAACATCAAGGACGCATACAAAGTCTCCCCCCTGAGGAGAAGATGGTCTGACATTATCCAATTAGGAAACAGTGGATGAACAGTGAGGTGAAACAGCTGCTGAGGGAACAGGACTCTGCTTTTAGGTCTGGGGATATGGAACTGTACAGCTCAGCCAGATCCAACCTGAAGAGGGGCATCAAGTGGGCAAAGGCAGCACATGCCAGAAAGATTGTGGGACACTTCACAGAGGGGAACCCCTGACATGTTTGACAGGGCATCCAAGACCTTGTCAACATGAACAGCTCCAGTGCTCCCACCACCAGCACAGACCTGGGGGAGGAGCTGAATCAGTTCTTTGCTAGGTTTTAAGTTGGAGAGAAGGAGGATGCCCCTATGCTGCTGCCCACTGACACCCTGGCCCTCACTGTGAGCACGGAGGAGGTCAGGAGGGTGCTCCGGAGTGTGAACCCCTCAACGGCTGCTGGTCCCGATGTTGTCCAGGGGAGGGTACTGAGGGGCTGTGTGGACCAACTAGCAGGGGTTTTTACCTCAATTTTTAACCTCTCACTGTCCCCCTGCAGAGTCCCCAGCTGCCTGAAATCTGCCACCATTGTACCCATCCCCAAGACGCAGTCAGTCAGCAGCCTGAATGACTACAGTCCTGTGGCTCTCACTTCTACTGTGATGAAGTGCTTTGAGAGACTGGTTCTGAGGCACATAAAATCTTTACTGCCTCCCACTCTCGATCAGCACCAATTCGCATACAGAGCCCACAGGTTCGCAGGTGATGCCATCAACGCAGCCCTCCACAGGGTGTGTAAGCACCTCAAACACTCAGTTATGCAAGGTTGTTGTTTGTGGACTTCAGTTATGCTTTTAACACACTTGTCCCGAGCAGACTGTTGTCCAAACTGCGCAGTCTGGGTGTTGGAGAGTACACCTGCAGATGGATCAAAGACTTTCTCACTGACCGCCTGCAGTCAGTCAGGCTGGGGACTACCACTCCTCAATCCTGGCCGTGAGCACTGGGGCCCCCCAGGGCTGTGTGCTCAGTCCAATGCTGCACACCATGTACACCCATGACTGTGCACCAATTCACAGCAGCAACATCTTCATAAAATTTGCGGATGATACTACAGTCGTGGTACTGATTCATAACAACGATGAGACAGCCTACAGTGAGGAGGTCCTGAACCTCACTGCCTGGTGCTCCCTCAATAACCTTGTAC
Organism: Acanthurus tractus; assembly: GCA_029783725.1. NCBI lineage: Eukaryota > Metazoa > Chordata > Actinopteri > Acanthuriformes > Acanthuridae > Acanthurus > Acanthurus tractus. Next base: position 436 of record JAQNCA010068617.1, on the reverse strand, counting down.
TCAACTCCTCAAAAACTAAGGAGCTAGTGCTGGACTTTAGGAGGAAGAGGAAGGATCCCCCCCCCTTCTCATCCGAGGGGACCTGGAGTGGAACGGGTCAGTGACTTCAGGTTTCTGGGAAACGTTTACATCTACATTTCACAGGACCTAACATGGGGAACCAACACCAATGCCCTCGTGAAAAAGGCACAGCAGTGCCTGTACTTTTTAAGGTCACGGAGAAGGGTCAATGTGTCCCAGGACCTGCTGTTTTCCTTTGATGAAGAAATGTATCGAAATTGAGTGATGTCTCAGGACTTCATTAAGTGACGTCTAGCCTGACATCTACCCCTACTGGTGTGAACCTTTGATCTTGATGCAGTCAAATGACGTCTTGATTACATCAACCACCCATCGGTTCATGCCAGCTGTGTGTCACTTCCCTGTTGCCGACACC
>JAQNCA010068616.1:0-10276 GCA_029783725.1 Acanthurus tractus | reverse complement strand
AAGATTGTTTTATTAATAATCACATTATTTAATTATAAGTCTTCCCTCTACATTGTCCTAGGCCATAGTCATTAAAAATGACTATGGCCTACGCCTATAATGAGATAAATGTTGGGTTTGCAGATTACATTTCATTTTGTTACATTTTACACAGGTGGAATTCCTCTTTTAATGAAGAAAGACCTCCCTCCACCACCACTTCGTTTGGAAGACACTAAGATAAAAGCATGGAGTAAGAATATACTTCTCACTTTGTTTTGATTGAAGATTATAAAGAAGAGTGTGTAGGTTTATACAGACTGGTCTCAAGTCATGATTGTGAAAACAAGGAAAAGCAGGAAAAACAGCAATGATCTCTTTCTGCCTCAGGTGAGGTTCATACCAAATGTCTTATTGCAGGATTTTTTTGGGTGGAGAAGTGTCCACCATATTGTTTCCACCTATAGATCCAAACAAAAGCAGGTACCTGATATGTGCCTATGTAACATAAAATGTTACCAGGTCTTAAATGATTGCACTGGGGTTGCCTGTGTTGTGGACATCTGACACCTGGCAGAGAGGTCAAACCTGTTTCCACTACAACCGTCTGTGCGAGTATGCATAAAAGTGTGTTTAGGTGAGACTAATGGTAAAGGGTTAACTGCCTGAGGAGCTAAGGATGATGGCACTGCTTTGTTGTTTAAACAGGTAGTAACTATGGGCCTCTGTGTGTGTGTGTGCTCTATGTGCAAGGATGTGATGTTGAAATGATCAACAGCAGGTTCACATGCAGGTGCTGGATAAAACACAAGCCACAGTGCAGAGGTATCCCCACGCTCAGTGCAGGGCTATCCAGTTTTATGATGCTGTTCTGCAGGAAACCACTCATAAAAATCCAGAATCCATTTCAAATTATTTTCCAGATGTTGAGGTATGATTCCCAAGAGTAAAGGAAAAAACGCAATCCTGGAGATTTCATGAGTCTGAAGAGCAAATAACACAAAAAATTCTGCACAAGTTTGGATAAAAATGTTAAATTAAGTCTGTTTGCACACTTGTTGATGTCTTTAGACAAATCCAATAAGTGGAACCCATCAAGTGAAGCAATGCAGCATCATCATATACATACATTCCTCTCCGGTCTACATGCCACGTTGTGTGTATGTGTGTCCATTCCTATGGATATTTACATGTTATGTCATGTTTTAAGAAAATGTACACTGCATGTGTACAAATGTAAACCTGTGTAAACACTGAGAACACTGTGGTCTAACAAGAATTTCTGTTCAGGCTTTTTGCAAGAATACTAATGACTTCTCTGCCTGCCATCTGCTATAAGAACATGCATATAAATGAGGGCTCAAGCAGTTACATATTGATATTTTTAATATTGATATTTTATTGTGTATCTTGTTTAAAATACTGGTATTTTTAAATCTAAAATTGAAGCTTAACTGTGAAAACAAAGATTGTTGGTCAGTGTCCATTACAGTCTGTAAGTTTGGCAAAATTTTGCTTTTTGTTCTTTCTAAAATAAAACTGACACATTAACTGTCCCTACTTTTTGTTTCAGAACTACATTCTGAAAGATACATTTGTTATTGTGCACCTTTAACCACTTCCCAAAAATAGAATATTGGGTATATTTGTGGTAACAGCATCTACACTTAAAGCCCAAGGTGAGTGACTGAGCAGCTGACAGACTGACTTGCCATGTTATTGACCTTTTAAACAAGCACTCCTCGCATTGGTAAATAAAGTAATGTTGGCAATTTAGGCTTTCTATACCCCTTTATGACATTTAACAACTTGGATGACCCATTAGTCTCAGAAGGTGGAACCTGGAGAGTTGTGCTAAAGCCTCATTCAGACCAAACCAGACACTGTGTTGAAAACACAAGTTCTCCCATTCTTTTTAATGGGGGTGTTCTGCTTAGGCTGTGGTGGTGCGAACTGCAGGAGGTTTTAAAGAAAAATGCAGAGGTCATGTGGAGGAAAGTTAAAGTAAGGTCAGGTTTTGAAGTTCACCACACTGTGGTGGACAACCAGCTGATTGGCCAGTCACACTAAGCAGAGCTGAACAACAAAAGAGTACACAGACTAAGTTTGCATTTGGAAATGGACCAACACTCCTGCTGTGCAGCAAAGACCTGTGGAAATTGTGGCAACGTCTAATTTAATCTGAAAAGGCCCTAATTAGTAAGAGCTATTTAGCTAGGCTTTGTCACGTTACCATTGATGTACATTTAGAGGATAACTTTTGTATTTTTCGGCCCAGATCCTTTTTTTTTTTTATCATGTTCTTTTATTGTTTGCATCTAAGTGACTAATGTGGATAAGATTTTTTGGAATTGGTCCAGTGATGTACCATAGTTGGCATGTGTGGCTGCTGGAATTGAAATGCCCGCCCACAACTATTTTAAGTGCCTGCCCACATAGGTTGCACAAATAAAACTACCAAGAGTCAGAGTTGTCAGTCAGAAATAAAAAGTGGCACACTCATTAAAATACAGTAGTATGGGGGGCACTATCAAGGCAGACAAATACTAAAAAAGACTTCTTTTGGTATTTATAGTTTTGACCAAATAGGTTCACAAGTCAAAACAAAGGCTACTTCTGACCGGCCAATGTGCATTTCTGGCCACTGCCTTTACACAGAGTCTAAGCATGCCACAAATTCATTCTATGCCTGAAATGTAATCAATTGTTGGTTCAAGTTCACATTTCAGAAGTAGAGATTCAAAACATTCAATGTCAAGCTGTTTACATCAGGCTGAATCGATTCACACTCATTCCAGCAGTGTTGGCAATTCCCGTGTTGTGTCCCGTCTGGAAAATGCAAAGAAGTATGTGCTTCATAACAGGCCTTGACAATGCTCTCTTCATTACCTCGTGCCTGTCCTAACTAACCGTCTCCTTATGACCCCACAAAAGAATCCAATCCTGTCATGGTGGTACATGAAACCAGCCCAAACATCCTTAGGTCATAATGTAAACTTGGACAGGAAAAAAAAAAGGTGTCTTATAAAAAAAAGGAGCATAGCCATTAGTGTCTCCATGAGAAGCAACAGGCTCTCAAAAAAAACTCTGATGTAAATCCATTTTCCTCATAGCAGCTGCTCAACACAATCTTGTAGCCACCAAAATCCCAGGAGAAGTGGAGATCAGTGTCTTAGATGAACCTAACCAAGTACATTTGGTGCTTTAACCTTACTAAACCATTGTTTCACAACTGAAACCATGTGTTTACAAAGAAGGAGGGAAAAAAGGAAGGCTTTGGACACGAAAGAACAGGCTGCATCTGCATCAGATGCCAAAGGGGCATGGCAAGCAGATATATTTGACAAATTGGGTGGAGAACCTTTTTGCTAGCTAGCTGTAGCTTTATTTTTACCAAAGAGATGTGAGACAGGTGTCAGCAAGACAGCTAATAGACAAATGTCCCCATATGAAACATTTCCTTTAACTGATACAGTGTTGCCGGACATTTTAAAAAACACAAAACTTCGTCAAAACCACATACGGTACAACAAAATAAAAAACCCATGACAGTCCCGAGATTTAAACTGATGGGACTGAAAGAATGAGGAGTGGGGTGGTTTTAATAGGCTAAAGGATGAGAATCACAGCAGTAAACGGTATAAAAATAAATTAACTTCACAGAAAAGAGGGAGGATGAAAGACGCACGGCGACAAAAATGTCCTCATTTTTCTATTATATTGATTGCTCCAGACTTTCCAAGTCATAGACATGAAAGAAAACCATGTGTAATCTAAGAAGTGATGTGTTTTAGTTTTGTGGCAGCAGTTGACAGGAGGAATGTTTTAATTATATCTGTGATATCTGGCCAAGAAAAGGGTGCCATCTACAGAAACCTAAACTTTATCAACAAAAAAAAAAATTGAGTCAACATATCAGTGTTGTTCACCCTTTGCTTCTGGGAAACACCAAAATAGCAAAGAAGGCGAATATAAATAAATTAAATTGCAAATAGAAAAGTCAAACAGTGTACAAACACAGGAAAGTGACTACTTCCACGACTCCAGTACTAGGATTCATAATAGCTTCCTTGCTTCTCTACTCTTCAATATTCTCCCCATTATTCATGCCTTCCTCTCCTTGACTTCTCATCCCCTTTTATCTTTTTAATTTCCTTTTGTCTCTTTCTCTGTCTGACCTTTGCTTTCCTCTGTTTTCTTTTCTTCAATATGCCCGTCTGCCCTGTGAGGAAACACAGACTTCCCCTCTCAGTCCCATAATGATTTTTTTATAGATACTTTTTTCCCGCCATGTCATAAACTCTTGTCACCAATCCTTAGTGTGTCACTGGCACACACACACACACACACACACACACACTCACACACACGCCTACACACGCACACACACACCTACCAGCATCGTATTAAATCCCAAACCACACCCAGCTCCAGCTCTCGAGCGTGGCAAACCCAGACTGTTGCTCGAGCACCTCCCACGCGCGCTCTCGACAACCGGTCCGGAGCGTACGTGAGTCCCTAACTTTTTTTTTTGAGGACTATCAGCAAGATCATCAGCAGCCGTTTTGTTACGTATGGAAGCTTTTCTCTTGTAATTCTTTCCAACTTATCGACTCTCGTTTTCCTTTTTCACACAGACACAGGCTCAAGCTTCACGCAGCTTCCCTTCAGTCCGAACTCGGTGAGTACACTCAAGTATTTATTTTTAGTTTGCATAGTGTTTGAATGTTGCACGGAACTTCTATATGGGATTTATGTTCCATTCAAATTCAGTGTGGCTGTGAAATCCCTCTTAAGTCTACCAATAAAAGTACTAGGCTATATTGACTTGAGTGTTTTTATGTTGAGTTTATTTAGGCTAATTTTGCATAGTTACCACTCTGGAAGTTACTAGCCAGCTTTAGTCACAATTTCCTAAAGTAATTCGTGTTCTATCTGAATACTATGTGTTTAGTATCTCTTAAAAAAAGAAGAAATGTTTAGGGTCTTTTATACTGTTTAAATTTATCAAATGGTAATTCTAGGAGACCTTTTTTGTTGTGTTTTCCCCTGTGGGTATTTAAACACAGATAGTTGACTTCAGTAAAGTGACTTCAAGTTTTTGGACTTTGGAAATGAAAGGGGCGTTGTCAGCCACCCATAAGTGCATTTATATGTTAATTGAAACTGTGTACGGTGTCTGTTTAGTGCGTTGCGAGGGAAGATAAAGTTTTTGTCACTATGGACACAGGAAATGTTTGCGCAGCGACCTCTGTACTCCTTAGTCCTTTCACTGAATCTTAATATCTGATGTTGCTTTCATATTCATTTTAAAGTTATGGAGTTATTTTATCTTGTGATTTATAAGTAAATGTCTTATTTAAGAGAACTAAATAGGAGTATAATAAATTTAAATAGTATTCAGCTCTCATGTGACTATATTGTTTGCACTATAGGCAGTATACTGTTCCACTGTCCTTAAATGTTGACTGAACTGCATTTTAGTTTTGATGATGTTGCAGCCTTTCTCTATGTAAGGCGCCCTCTTGTGGTTGAACACAAAAACTCGAGTCAGTGGAGAATTTTCAGACTGGGTTGAAGGAATTAATACTCATCCTTTTCAAATGATTTTTGCATGGAGTCCGATCGAGACTGCAGTCTGAGGAAAGCTCTCTCATTATAGCTAGTATCTGAAGATGATTAGGAGATGGTGAGGTTATAAATACATAAGGAATTTGTTAATTAATTTGCATCCCATTCCAGTGCAGCTTCTCCATACAGTTTTCATACAATGTCACAAAGGATAGATGCAGATGAACCCTGTTTAACACTTATTTCACATATGTTGTTAGATTTCTTTCTGTGCTTGTAGTCGAGATCTCCAGGAGAAAACTATAAATGTAAAAAGTCAAACAATTTAACATATGAAGAATGACTGGAGAAAGACTAGAAAGCCAGGCCTAATTACACTGCAGACAATCTTCTCTCATGAAGTTTAATGAGCAAAAAGGTGTTAATTAAAGTGTAATACTGAAGCTGTGGGGATAGTTTTCTCAGTGTTTGAACACTGCTGCACCATTTTTGTTTTCACTGTGTTGGATGGGATGTGACACACAGCCTGGAGGTTTGGAGGTCTCACTGCATGCAGTGGAAGGAGAACGGTGAGTGATATTTGATTTGTCAGGTTGCCATTGTGAAGTTTTAAAAGGTGCTGACAGAAAAAACTATTAATGAACTTGTGTGAAGTGACTAATTAGACCACAGTAAAAGGGAAAAGAATGGTGGGATGAGTGTAGGTCTTTACCTCTCTAACAGGTATTTCCAACTTCTCTCTGCCATGTGGGAGTCATTAGTCAGCACTGTCACTGTAGGAATGTATGTGAAAACGGACCCCCTGCAACAACATACATACACACCTAACAACCATGGTAGCATCCGACATGAAAGAATTCCTGTGTCAGAGGGAAGCCTTTAAACCCAGCAGGAAAATGGTTGTGTGCATGTGTGTTTCTGTGTGTGCATTTGTCAGTTTTTTAGCTTCCTGACTCCTGCAGGAGGCATGTTGTGCACATAAACACACACATTCACAAACACAGTACTACATTGCAATAAGTTGTGCTACAGTGTGCAGGCCCATGTTGTGCAGATTCAATTTAAACATTTTTTGTGAGATATAAAAGTAATAAGGCTTGTGTTGCTAGTAATAAAACAGTCTCATGACTGTCTGAAAAAGTTAAATTTGTAACAATAGTGATGTCGTAAATTTAGACTCTGAATGCATCAATTGTTTGCATTTATAATCCAAAGATCCTCTTAAGATTGAAAGTTACACCGCCCTTTTTAGAAAGAACTGTTCACTGTTGTTTATTTATGGTTTAGACTGTGAAAAAGAAAGTCAAAGTGTTTTATTGCAATGTGAACTTCGGTCCAGTGGATTTGGGAATTGGGTTGGTCACCTTTTGCCTCCAACCAAACATTACCTGCTAAGTGTTAGCATGTTAACGTCAGCATGTTAAGTTTGCACAGCTTATTTAAGGTACAACAAAATGTGAAAGTTTAGACTGACAATGATGAAGCACAATACAGGGCTGAAGTTATTAGTTTTGAGAAAAGTTTTGTGTTTGTGTTTTATTGTTTTGTAGTCAATTTCTTTGGTTTTATTATCCAAATTCAGTTCAAAAAGAAGAATTTCCTGTTTGCATTTGACAGAGTCTACATTTATTGACCAATTTTTGACTATAAAGGTAGACTGGTGGATCCGGCTCCTTTATAGTGACACAGCCACGGCTTACCTTCTGGTCATGCCCTCAGGCCAAACTGTTGAATCATTTGCATCATTAATGGTAAGGATGTGCAAACAGTAAGGTTGTTGTTGAAGCATATTTTATCCAGTTTTACTTCACAAAGTTGTTTCAGCGTATATAGACATTCAGTTCTTGTCCGTGAAAGGCCTTATTACATTGTGTGAGTCTGTAATGTAAAGGATTATAGATGTTACACAAGGTAATCTGGTTGTATTTATATTTCTGTGCTTGTACGTAGATAACATCACCCAGACATCCTAAAATTGAACTTTGTGTGTCCGTTTGTGCGTGTGTGTGTGTACAGGTTGTTGTGTGCTCCTTCTAAACAAAACTTTGTTTGGACATTGGCTTCCCTCCAGGAAAGATGTGCCTTTTGTGTTTTCTCTAAAAATATGCCTTAGCTTGGCTCTTGTTGTGGACACACACACACATTAATATTAGGAATCTCCTCATGATTAAATTCTGATTCAAGGGCTAAAATGTGATAATGAAACAGTAATATTTCAATTTAATTTCGATACATGATGCTTTTTTTCTCACTGTGTGATGATTTGCTACTTTTAACACATTGCATGTCAGTAATAGTTTAGTGAGACACAACATCCATGCTGTGTGGCTCTCAATCACTTAATGCTTCCATACACTAGCTTTTAAGCCATCAGTTGCCATTCAAACTGTATCCATCTGAGGTTGCTCACCCTCAGATATTCTCACCAGACCACAGTGAGTAGCATAACATAGAATGTAAATACAGCACATATGTTTACATTCATTACGTTTCACCATCCCATTGGTTCAGCAGGAATGTTCAGCCTTGTCTCACAAAAAAGTTGTTACAGCTGCTCATAATGTCAAAAATAGGGTTATGCCGCTCATAATTTTGAACATTGACATTAGTCAAAAAAAAAAACACCCTCTAAACTGAAATTCAAACACTGAAATTTTGAACATTGAAATTAGTCAAAAAAAAAAACACCCTCTAAACTGAAATTCAAACACTTTTCTGATCGTTTTTACAATCATATGGTTGAAACTTTCTCTGTGCTGATGAAGAGCTTCAGAACATGATCTTTGTAGATGGCATCCACATCCATCAGGCGTCACAAACATTTCTTCCTCTGCCTCAGTCTTTAATAACCAGCCAACATGCTACAAGGTTTGAGACGCACTTTAGTTCCCATAACAAGACACTTGCATTTCAATCCAGTTTACAGAAGTTTGGTTAGGACCCCTCTGGGTATCATTTTTTAAATGCACTTGGTCTTCCTTTAGCATTTGTGCACAATGAACAAAGCCTAACACACACGGTTAACTTTGTCAATTCAGTTTCTGTTATTAACATCGTTAAAAAGCTGCAGTTGGTGTAAGTTTTTAGAAAAGATCAATGACTCCAACTGAAGTCCTACAGCCTCTTTGGATTTTTTTTCTCCTTTATCAGCTGGAGCATGTCTATCGGCATCCAATGTTGTCGCAGATTGGTTTACACTGGAGGAGTAGAAAGCCTGTTGTGTCACATGGATTTAAAAAGTGTTAGGTGACACCAAGCTGTCTGGACCAAGCTGCTTGTATGACGAGGTTTGTAAAAAAAAAACCTGATTGCTCCTTAAGAGCAAAGAATATAGTGCTACAACTAGATTTTGTACTGTCAAGATCTGAACAGACATGGACCCAAGGGGAACAACAAAAGCTGAAAAAATAAAAAAGAAAGCATTAGCAGCAAAATAACAAGCTAAAGAAAACTGAATGAAAGAATAAACTAGGAAGCACATGGAGATCAGGCAGGTCAGATATAAGACGAAGAACCACAGAGCAGAAACAGGATCAGAGGATGAAAACAGTCAAACTGTCAAAGAGAAAAGGGAAACATAAAGACTGTATACACACTGGAAGTGATGAGATACAGGTGGGGTAATGAACACAGGTGAAACACATAGGTAATTAAAAAAGGCTGGAAGGAAACAAAGGCAGGAGGTAACAGCAAAAGAAGCTGAAAATAACTCAACTCAAACTACAAATAATAACAAATATACGAAATATGTATGAATAATTAAATAGGCAATATAGCAATTTCATTCATTTATTTGCATTTGTATGTTTGCACAATATGTGAAATGTCTACATTGATAAAAACAGTTAATGTAAGCTGATGAAAATATTTAGTCAAAAAGTAACAAATAAGCCTCGACTCATGTCAAACATAGTTTTAAGAGCTGTTGTGACTCCAGGAGTGTCTTGACTCTAGGTTGCCACCTGGCTGGTACTCTCTGATTGTGAATTTAAGTCTGATCTACAGGAAGAAAAAAACTCAAAACTCTGGAAAATTAAAGGGGAAATTAAATTGGAAAGGTTGCCTCTGAAGGACACACTGTTTGAAGATGATCAGCTGATCATAAAACATCATAAAACCGTACAATTTGAAGCAGTCATTGTCAAACACAATGTCTATGAGCTGATCAATGCTGGGACTAATGTGTTACAAATAATGCTCGACTGCACTCACATGAGATATGCTTGTAATGCTGGAATTGCATAACACACGTTCTTTGCTGTGCTTACATCAAGCCATAGCATCTTAAAGCAGAGAAAGACCAAATTCACAGCTCAGTGTTGCACTTTCCCTGCTGATGAGCAGGATGAAACATGGAACAGACCCCCATCAGAAACACCCAGACACTCAGAGTGACTTCGTTGCCCGATGTGTAGGCTTCAGCTTTGTGGTCAGATATGAACATCCTTAACCGTTTTCTTTAAATAAAAACGATATCCATACAGCCAGGCTGGTCGTGCGCCCTTGGACAGACTGAAGAATCTTGTGCTGACTTCATGGAGAAACAGGTAATTTGACGGATGACTTCAGAGAACCTTCTCATGAGGTAGAACCACAGATAAACTGGACCACTTTAACCCCTTGATGCCCGAATATATATACAATTATATAAAAAAATATTTAATAAGTGTTTTTGCTTTCAAGCAAATGCTAAATTAAGTGGAGATTGTTAATTTGACTCTAGCAC
>JAQNCA010068615.1:0-10279 GCA_029783725.1 Acanthurus tractus | reverse complement strand
CCTTTTGTTAACACGACAGTCTCCTAACCTGGCCATTAGTGACAAACATGAGGAGTGAATGAAGGCTCTGGAAATATTTCTGTTATTGAACTCTGTGCTGAGAGTTTTTTGGGTAATATTTATGATTTTGCAAAGGTCAGAAATAAAAGATTTTCCATATTGCATTTGGGCACAAAGGCAGGTGTTGTAATTTGTAGTCATGGATCTATACATAAGGAAATTCCAGTCAGGTTCAGTAAATGTGATCCCCAATATCACCTAGCCTTGTTACAGCCCCAAAGAGAGAAGATGAGAAAAGTGCCTTTTAGAAGTACTGACATACTATCCTAAAATAAATGTAAAGCCCTAAAGGTTTAACTTTTAGCATCTCCAGTCTCATCGTTTCTTTTTGCCTTTGTGTTCATGTTCTTTGATAAATGCTCCTTTCACTTTTGAGTTTTATCCTCAGCTTAAAGAAACAAACAGTTTGTGGAAGGTTGAATTTCCAACACTAATACATACGATCAAAGCAGTTTGCTTTAGGGAGCTAAGATCAGTCAGTCAGAGCTTTAAGCAGACAGTGCCACAATGATGTGCGATCTGCTTTTTTCCACGATGGCATTGCTTGGCTGTCTTTGAATGTGATGTACCTGTCTCCTGAAAAGAATATCTTGTTATTTAAAGACATGGCAATGAATTGGGTCGAGCATGGCTCTCTGCTCATAGATTAGGAAATTTAAGGCTAAATATGGAATAATAAATACTAAAAAATAAAACAAATCTAAAAAATAAGCCCATGAATGTCAGCATTCTGTTTGGAAAGCAATCACAAACAATACTTTGGTTTAACAACTAACAACTGCATAACAACTCTACAAAAGCTACAAAGAAAGATTTGTCACAAGTCAGTTAGTGCTAGACAAGACCTGTGGATAGGAAGTGAAACATTTTTAACCTTATAACCTTTAAAGTTTTTAGGGCCTGACACCCAAAGTGTCTTCAAGATCTTTAAGATTTGCAATAGGGACAAGCAATGAAAGTTCTGCTTCACTAGTTTAAAAAATAAAACAGACAGCAATTAGATGATTTTAAGGTTGAGGCAATATTTCTCCTCACATGCTGTCACAAAAAGGATCTGACATTGTCTGTTTGCATTTACCTTGTAATTTCCTACTCTACTGTAGCCACAGTAGGATATTGTCTCAGTAATCTAGTTTTACTACCTGACAGTCACCATTCCTGCCATTTCATGGGCATAATGTGCCATGAACAACAATGTGCATGGTGAAGCACTGGGGAGAACAGCGTTTGTTGAAAATTTGTGCATGCGCACTTTTTAAAATCTAGGATCTTTGTGTGTGAGAACGTGTGTGTGTGTGTGCGACACTGCAGCGGTCAGGAATCTTTGTCTGAGTTCAGCTCTCAGTATGAGAACAGTTTCAAGACTTCAAGCCAACATTAATAATGCTACCCATGCTGCCTTACACTCTTGTATTTTCCTAGCATGCCTTAAACTAGACGCCAATACATATAGTACAGTACCTATTCTTTGTAGGAATTGTTCTGTATTTGGTGAGAAAATATGCATATAGCATCAGTGAACAGGTCATATTATATGCAAGCCATTTTTGTCAATCATGGTGTAAGGTTCTCCTTACATCTGCAAAAAGTTTGAGACATTTAAGACAACATACTGAGGCTGAAACATACGGATGTTGCATTGTCACTGAAGTGTTTTATTGTCTGAGTATAATAAACATTCAATGACTACTACAGAAGCGGGATTTTTTTAGGTTTATTTCCTCTAAACTGCACATTTCGTATATTTACTGTTATTTCAAAAGGAACCATAATATTTCTCTTGCTAAAGGGGAGTACAGAGAGCATAATTGTTTCAGTAGGACAGGTAGTTTCAGCACATAATAAGCTGTAATAAGTTGAATTGTGTCAGCTCTGTTTGTTGTAAAAGTCATTTGTATGCTTTAAAGCCTCAGAAAATCAGAACATAGGTCTAATTTTTTCTTTGTAACTGAAAAAACAAATATTAATGACTAGCAAGCAAAGCTTAAGATAAAATCAAATTTAAAAAAAAAATCCTGAGGGTTTTTTTTCATAGGTAATCTGCCTCTTCATTAGAGTGTGTTTTGGTTTTGTCCAAACAGAGTTGATTGACTGTGGCCTTGCAACAAGACAAACAACTCACAACTCAGACTTTGATTTAGATATAATTAAATTCTGATTGGTGCGACCCAGAAAAGCATCATGGGACAACAGTAAATACTAAACTTGAGGTACATTTGACTTGAAGGTCCACTCAAGCCTCCAGCACACAAAAAAACAGCAGATTTATGTAAAGCAGAGGTGGGTGATTTTTTTTCCTGGAGCCATTACAAAATAAGACTGTCACCAAGGTAAAAACAAATTGTATCATGTTGTAACTTCTAATTTTATCACTAGCTCAAATCAGAAAAAAAACATACTTGGCACCTGTTCTTTATGGACAGCATCAATTTTTTTTTCAGTAAAAATGTTCCCGTTGAAGAACAAACAAAAAAATCTTTCAGAATATGAAAAGATGAAAGCATGTCTTACAGGTCTAAAAGGCAAAATGAAAAAGACTGACTCTCTAGCTCAATGCAATGCCTTGGCTGCCCTCATCCTCTCATCTTTTAAAAGACTTCTGTATTTCCTTACTTTTTTTTTCCAAACAAGTCCTTCAATGAAATTGTCTTAACGGGTAATTTTTCTGCCTTTGTCTAAATTTACAACCCAGGGGGCATTTTCCGAAACAAAAAAAGACACAGCTCCCCCGAATACATCACTCTCTGTTAAGGCAGCCTTCAGCATAGTTTTCATTTTTTTATGGGCCTAGGCTGTAAGAGGACCTTTTGGAAAACACCCTTGGCTTTTCTAATGCAGGACATATAAATTTCTGAGGGCTGATACAGCCTGGCTGATGTTGAATACTTTTGTTGCTGTTAATGTGTCCACTTCCCTTGCTGCACTATAACTGTGCTTGGTGTCCTCTCTCTCAGTAAGCATGCTCTTGCACATCTTGCATGAGTTGACTGTGGATTTTTGTCAGCCAGCCAGTCACGTAGGTTAGGGCCTCACAGGAGCCTGTTTTGTCAGATTTGCACAACAGGTAATACGAAGTTAGTGGGATCATAACCATAACGCAAATGTAACAGTGTTATTTTATCTAATAGTAATGTTCATTGATGTTTGATTGCTTTTTATAGTTACCATATTAAGCACTCTAACTTGCTCATTAATTGTCCACTTTGGAGGATCCTGTCTGTTGTGGTCATTTTCACTCTATGGGCAGGGTCATGTTGCTTTTGAAGCACATAAAGTGTGGTGTGTGTGTGTATATTGGTCGCAAAGCTCAAATATCATCAACCCCCACCAGAAAAGTCCTTCATCCCTGAAAACTAGGTCATTGAGAACAGCAACTTAACAACATTGCCATGACATTTTTGGTATGATTAATATTGTCATTTCATGATATTCTATACCCTTCAAATTAATGGTTCACGACTTACATGTTTATCTTGCTCTCTGTGTTTGATGGGATGGACTGCAGCAAGTGAATGACATTATCTGGAATGCAGCTAGTGGCACTTTCCTGAGAGCCAATGATGTTGGCCACTGATGCACTTCTTGGTGCTGCAGCAAATTGTCTTGCACTGGGATGTCTTCCCGTTCCCCTGCTGATAAAGAACAGGTTCTACAAAAAAGGTAAGTAGAACATTGTTAATATGACTACAAACAACCTGGGGCAGAATAGTACTTAAGTCCCCAGCTAAAATACCTCCAGGCAGTCCTGGTTCAACTTGGATGAGCAGAGATACTTCACTCCCTCACACATAAACTGGCAATGATGAATCAGAACATTCCTGATGCTTATTATCATTTCCATTTGGCATGGTGGAATTTTGCCAGACCTTAAGAAAAGGGGTGAGATCTGTTAGGCCAAGGGTGTGGTTAAGTTATTGATAACACACACAAGAATTTACTTACATAAACTACCAGGTCTCTACCCAGTTGGAGCAGAGTGGCCTTCTTCACCATTTGACCATCACTCATTCTGCAGAATTGTGGTAATATGGTGAATAGTTGAAAACACACACAGATAGTGGGTGCAATCTGAATGATGCCATTTCAGCATGTGCTTGTGTATTTTAGCTTCTCCTGGAATTAAGGATATCAAATAGCTTGTCCATATTATCCGTGAATTTTGGTGTGTGAATAGGATCCGTATTTATCTGTATTCCAGTATTGCTTTTTACTCTTTTGTGGAGTTTTTTTTGTGTGTGTAAGTAATGCATTGTGTACCAACCAACAGACGGTGACGGAGAACCTCAGCGGCCAGTCTGACCTGTATGTTGGTGCATGTCGGCAACTATATGTGGTGCTCTGTTAGTTGTTGGGCCACCATGATGGCCTCATGGTTGATGAAATCCTCCAAGTGGACCCATGTCACATTATGTCCCGCAATCTTAAAAGCAACAATTTACAATAATTGCAGTTATGCTGTGTGCGCATGTTATACATTAGATTGTCAGTATATCAATTGTAAATGTTAAATGGAGTTTATTTAAAAAACAATACAACGTGACTGAGTTTATATTTAGTTTCAAATTGATTTTAAGTGTGGAACATCTACCTGCTCCAATTTTCCTTTAAAGGTCCTTACCATGAAAGCCATTGCCTGTGAAGCTTGTATGCTATCTGGTGCCATGCTATCGATGGAGTCACTTCTTTTATTGTAGTCTTGGTTAACTTTGACATCTCAAGAGGATACAACTTCTCCTCCTCTGTCATATTCTTTGGGGGTTTTTTTTAATATTCTTCAAACTAGAGAATGAGGTTGTTTCAGAAAAGCTAATGCATTGTGTTACATACCTGGATAATATGCAAGATTTGGCCTGTGATGATACTCATTATGCAGTCAAGCTAAGGCACTACCAGGTAAATGTACAGCAGATAACTGATAAACTCTGTTCATAATTTAATCATTGGGGGTGCAGAAAAAAGTTTTGGAACCACTGGAATGTCAAGAGAGTCACTGCATTTTCTACGTTTAAAACTTACATCAGAGCTCTCAAGACTGCTCATGAGGTCCCTTAGTAGTGTGGCTAGACCTGGCAGTTGAAATGTCTTCTAGAGTTCAGAGGTGCATTTGGGGCTGCGGTGGTACAGTTTGACTGCCTGTCTTTTTGGGTCCTGGTGTACCTCTGGTCATGTTTTTTTTACGCAAGCCAAATTTGTCAAATTTTACTGTACTTGCTGGTACAATTACAGTGCTGAATTCTTTGTATCATATTCACATCCTAGGACCCCCCAGCCACCTGTCCCTGTGTTTGTTGCTTGTAAGTATCAAAAGGTTGGTTTTTTTTTTGATGTTTAACTGACGCAGTTTAATTGTAATGTTAAGATGTACAAATTTTGTGTCATCCTTAACTTTGTTGTCAACCTGTCAGGATTCAGCGGGTGTTGGGTTTTGTTTGTGTCCTTGTCTCGTGGCTTCCTGTTTTATTTTGATAGTCTTGTCTTCCCTTGTGTTGTCGCTGTGTGTACTTCCAGCCTTGTGTGTTTTACCCTAATGTGTTTCATCTGTGTTAATTGCCCCACCTGTGTCTCATTGTCCTTGTGTGTATATAGTCCCCGTGTTTCTCTTTGTCTTGGTTGGATTGTACTGTGGAGTCCTGTGGTGTTCATTCAGTTGTATGTGGTTTTTTCATCCTGCTCCTGTGACTCGGAAGCAGCGTAGGCCGTCTCCAGTTCCTGTGCCTTGGCAGCGGCGTCTGCTGGCAACGGCCCAGGCCTCCAGCCCGACCTCCTGAGCGGATCTTCCGTCAGCCCCGACCACCAGCCAGCCCTGTAGAGCAGTTTCTCCTTCGGCCCCGGGCTCCGGCCCGACCTCCTGAGCAGCTTTTCCGTCGGTCCCGGCCGTCGGCCAGTTCATCAGTCTCCAGCCTGTTTTTCAAGAGGGTCCTGTGCTGCCATGTGTGCTGCAATTCCTCGAGTTTTTGTGATCCCGAATCTTGTGAGTTTTATATCAGCTTGTTTTTTTTTCAATAAAGCTCGCTTTTTGTTAGAATCTTTTGGTTCTTGTCTGCATCAGGGTGCCTCATTTGCTCTAGTTGTGACAAGTGGTCACTGAGGGCAGGAGAAAAAGCGAGGTTTCTGCAGGCACTTGTGTGTCTGAGTGTGGTCTTGGTGTAGCTGCGAGTCCAGCACTGTCTGGCATTTCTGTTTCGCCTTTTTCCAGCGAGGTGAGCAGTGGTTCAGCAGCCGAACCAACAGTTACTGGTGGCAGCAAGCGTGACATTTCTTACGGCACTTGTATGTTGAAGAAATCAAAAAGTTTTAATTTTAGGTTAATTTGGATGTAGAGTTTATTAGTGCAGTGAGAAACGAAGAGCTGGTCTTCCGCCCTTCTGCTGATAGTGAATGCACTTGGTGAGGGCAGATGTGTCTCTGCTTGCTCCTGCTGCTTCCTGCTTTATTCGCTTCTAAACTTTTTAAATCATTTTATGCTTTTTCATCATTCATCACTTTATTCATTTTGACACCGAGCCGCTCAGCCACAGACTCCGAGTCAGTCACTGGCTGAAAAGGTAAAGCAGCTTGAAGAGAAGATTGAAAGACTACGTGAAATATGGTAAAGTGAGCAGTTTGACTTTGTAGCAGCTACTGCACCTGTAGCAAATGTGAATGAACAGGCAGATTATAGTGTGTGTTGCACTTCAGGTGAGCTTCCCCTGTCGCGTAATATTAGTAACCATCTACAGGTCACCAAAATATAATGCAAACCTCCTATATGACTTTAGCAAACTACTGTCTGCTGTATGTATCGACTGACTCTGTTGCGATACTGGGTGATTTTAATAACACTTTGATAAAAGAAAATAGTGCAAAAGGAACTTTTGAACATACTGGAAAATTTTGGGCTCACCCAACATGTAAAAAATCCCACACACAAGAGGCACATTTTAGATTTGGTCATTTCCAAAGGTCTACAGACCCACACAACTGTCCCGGCTATGTAAGACAGTGTCAGGCTTCTCAAGATCAAATAAAATGTCAAGACAGCTGAAGGACAAACAAAAATCTTTAAAGCTGCCACAGCATAAGTAAATGTAGAGAAGACTGACCACAATATTAAGATGGCACTGAACATGTCCACCTACCTAGACCCATGATTTAAAAGCACATTTGTCACAATGGAAGAGGAAGTTAAAGAGGAACTGCTCCTAAAAGCTCAGAGTTCTGCTTCAAGGGCTGCAGAGAGCAGAGCAACGAGAAGACTAGGACTCAGAGCACCAACCAGCAGGTGCTGTAGCAAAAAAAAAAGAATTGATCTAAAAATCCTGTTCTGCACAACCACCTCCGAAAAGAGGGGTGCTGACGGTTTAACAAGACAAGATTCGTCCACACTGACAACACTTGAAGACAAACTAAACAGTGAGATGACTGACTATGAACAGTTGAGAGAGATAAGTGCTGCACAGGACCCCCTGGCCTGGTGGGGTCAACATGAAGCTGATCTGCCCATCCTTGCTAAGTTTGCAAGACAAGCTGTGCATCAAAATGTGTCTTCAGCACATCTGGAAATATCTGTTGTCCAAGTCGTTCTAGATTGAGCAAGGAACACCTAGACACTCTTGTTTTCCTTGCCAAGATTCTTAACAAGAAAAAAACCTCAGAAACTCTACACCAGAATCAGCCACCTAATGGTAGGCAAGGGAGGGAGTAGGGAGAAGGGACATAATGTTGAGGGATGAGAGATTGTACTGCTTCAGTGCAGTTGCTAAGCTTATTTTAATTTCAGTTTATTTGTTCTCATTGTTCTAACTTAACATTTTTCATTTATTCACACTGACTGCAATAAGAAAAATGTTAGTGTTTTGAATTGTATTTTATTTTATTTATTTAAAAATTGTGTTGTCTGTGCATTAGAAAAGCCTGTCTTTGTGGTATTTTATGTCATATACTGATGCATAGTTACAGTTCTATTAAAATAAAGTCAATAAAGACATTTTTTGTGTTCTCTTTTCATTTGGAAAAGTATCGAAAAGTATTGAAATACACGGTGGTACTGGTATCGATACCAAAATGTATTGTGACAACACTATTGAGGAGTGAGCATTCCTCTGTGTTAGAGTACATTCAGCAGTCCAGGATGAGAAGTGTGAGCAGTTGGGCCACAGAGGTGGAGATTCAGGTCACAGCAGATTGGTTAGGAGTTATAGTAGTTTACAATAGTTTAGAGCATAAGCAGCAAGTTATTTCCAGTGTGAGGATAAACAGGAAGCAGAAAATAGAAAAGTCAAAAGATTTTGGTTTTGCTATGGATCAGTTTTTGGAGAAGGTCGGAGATGGACCAGATTTTGTGTGCTGTGTTTGTCATAGGTTGTTGTTTAAATACGAGGTGCTGAGTTGTGAAAGGAAAGTTTATAGTGGAAGTCCAGTGACGGCTGGTATTGCAGAGAGGTGTATTGGTGATCATTATTTGCATATATGTAATGAGGAGTGTGCTGTGCCCTGTTCATTGGTTTCATTGAGAAAAGATTAGTAGAGATGAGATGCCAGCTGAATGCTGGATTAATAACTTGGAGCCTGATCCCATTCTACCTGAACTGGGATGTTTTAATAGTATAGAGCAGCATCTGATAGCTTTGCGTATACTGTTTTTGAAAATGTTGGCACTGCCTAAAGGAGGTCAGAATGGAGCACATGGACCAGTAACATGTGTTCCAGCCAATATTGTACAGGTGACTAATGTGTTGCCGTGTTCTAGTATGGAAGGGTCTCTACTGCAGGTTAAGTTAAAGCGTAAGTTGACGTATAAAGGGCATTATGAGTATCAGTTTCTGGATACTTTACGTGTAAGACAGGCACTTGAATACTTGAAGAGGACAAATATTCATTATAGGGATTTTGAATTCAATGAGGAGTGGGTTAATGAGTTTTGTAGACAGATAGATGAAGAAAAAGAAGGATCAGGAGGCTCTGAAGCATTTGTTAGAGTTTGATGATGGGTTCCTATTCAAGGAACTCCTGCTTTTTGGCATTTGGTCCAGACAGACGTCATGGCTTGCGCGCATTAGTTAGGGGTTCTGGTTCCAGTTTTGTTCATTTTCATCTGCGGATATGCGCTGGCAGAATCTCCTGACCAGCATACTGAAACAGTAAGGCAGAACGAAGACGGTAGATGATTTGGAGTGGGCAGACAGGTGCAAGTTGCTGCATCATAATCCGGTCGAGGCGAGGATGTTTGACTACAGGTGGCATTGTTTTTTGAAAGACGTTCTCATGTCTCCCTGTCAACCAATTGGCAAAATCAATTACTTTTATAGAGTAGAGTTTCATCAGTGCGGTTCTCCTCATGTTCACTGTTTGTTTTGGATCGAGGGTTCTTTCCCAAAATCGATAACACAGATGAGGAGGTAGTTGAGTTTATTGATAAATGTTGCATGTGAATTATCACACACTACACTATTGGACGCTGTGTTATCAGTTCAAACACATTCCAGACGACATTCAAAGTTGTGCAAAAAAAACAAAACATGTTTCAGTTTCCCAAAACCTGTTTCTGTGCGGACATTCATTTGTAAACTATTAGAGTGCAAGTGTGATCAGAAGAAGGCAGAGAAGAGCAAAAAGGATCCTAATTCAGAAAACAGGCCAGTCTGTAAGTGTTTTGCCGACAGAAATAGGATACCAGTAGAGACTGCACAGGCTATTCTGACAGCTGTTGTTAAGAAAGCTGTTGAAAATGATTTGCCATATGCTAGTGTGGCAGAATAGCGGTCTGGGAGTGAGGGAATTCTGTTGCCAACAACGCCACCTGGGGAATTGCGCCCCAGGAAGTAGTCACCAATTTTTTTATAATGAAAGGCTAAAGGCTAAAACAGGTTCAAATCACCATGGGGGGCAAGAGACAGTGTTCACAATATAATGTCTTTATTGAACAATAATTGTTAAGGATCCATGTATGCTGTCTGTAGCACCTACTGTTGAGTACGGGGGCCAAGGGGAAGGGGAGGTGGACAGTGCTGGGTTGCCTCGGCGGCCCGAAACCAATGAGGGAGGAAAAAAAAACAAATGCACCCGTGACACTACACACACACACAACTGAAATGTGAGGAACCGCCACCAGGGGTTGGGTCGCCGTCTGGAGGCCACAGCACCTGTCCACAAGAGAAAGGGAAACAATAAAATGGCCGCACCGTACAGCTGATCGTGCTCAAAACACAACAAACAAACAATAATAAACAAAGTAAATAAC
>JAQNCA010068614.1:0-10283 GCA_029783725.1 Acanthurus tractus | reverse complement strand
TATATATATATATATATATATATATATCTCACTATAATGTTGTAGAAGGGTTTGTGTGCCCCTAAGACCCTGGGCGCTGTGCCAGTAGTTCCTAGAGGGGTCTCCTGGGGTAAACTGACTCCAGGTGAGGGGCCACTATAAGAGCAGTTCATGAAGCATTATAAATGGATCAATGATGGACAAAGTAACCTTTGAAAAGAAGGAAACCAGGGCCCCAACCTGGAGTCAGGTCTTGGAGAGGAGCTTACAGGTAAGACCCTTAGGGCCGCTAGGCTAGGACTTTTCACCTCTTTGTATTTTGCATCATGACATTGGTGGTGGTGGTTTGCATACAATCTTTTTTATTTCCCTTTTTTTTAAAGTAAATTTATTTCATTTTTGTGATTTTTTTTACAATTATTTATAAAAAGTCATTTTTGAGCATGCTCTTCACAAAGCAGCACCTCTGCTTCTCAGGCCCTCAAGCACAACAGAAACTCAATTCCCAACGGATACAAAACTTACCATCAGGTCTTGACTAATTGAAGAGTTAGCCTCAACTGTGGGTCTTGTCTTGTGTGGGACATATCCAAATACTGTCCCGTAAAACAATCATCCTCTTCGGTGATGTTGTGGTGTCCCAAAGACACAAACCACAGACTTCCCATCTATTCCCAAAGGACACAGAGCTCAACAACAGGTCTTGACTAATCGAAGTAAGTATTTAACTCCCCATGGAGTTAGCCTCACTGTATGTTTTGCTCTGGATCGGACAAAATCAAAAGTTTCCCGGGAAAACAATCTTTAATAATCAACAACCTATTTTGGGAGGCCAGCTGCCCTCTCCTGACACTTATTTCCACCCTCTTTTTTTTCTCTTGTTCACAGCCAATTCAGGGTTTTCACACACTTGTAAAAGCAAAAAAATCTGATCAAAGATGAGCTGGATGAAATGAGGAGGTCAGGAGACAATAGATGTCTTACACAGAGGCATTTATTGCAGAACTCAACGTTGAGGAGATCAGTACTAGCAATATCCACAAGCAATCATGAGTATTGCCACCACCGAGCTGAGCTTGTCCTTTGCATAAGATGTTTTTAAGTCTTTGTGTCCTCATGTCATCAGTCCTTAACAACGTATCTGGATAAGGTCAAGCTGTACACTTTCAGGATCTTACTGGGTGTCAGAACATAAACATTCATACCCTCAGCCTCGGTTCCTATGGCGAGGGCAGATGCGAAGAGTCTGCACAAATAACTGTGAGACACAACATTGATTAAAACAATGGGAATGTGTGACACAGACATCAACTTTGTTCTAAATAAGTGCTAAGAAGTATAGTGGCAAACGGAGAGGTGAACAGGCCTAGGAATTAAAGAAATTCCTTCACAGCAAGGCCTGCCTTTGTGGGACCAAGTTGGCATAAGCTGGAAAAAAAAATCCTGGTCACTACTATGTGGGTTCAGTGCCTACAGGATTGTGTAATTCCCACTGATAGGCAGGAAAACACTTGGCTTAACTGCCAGTACAAAGTAAAGTGTGAATTTGAAATTTCTGAATTTAAAAAAAGAACCAAAGTTCCACCCTACAGTTTTATGCCCCAGTAAACTAATCAAGTTGCAGTATCATATGCTTGTCTGTTCAGATTCATAATACATGCTATAAACAACTTTTAAAAGGTACTGAGTGTATGTTTTCATTGAAGGATAGTTATAATTATTTTGACAGGCATGATTCCAGTTAATTAAGTCTAATGATTCCAGTAATTTCAAGTGAGAAACGTGCTGTCTCAACACAGAGGGCCCTATGATACACCCAGTGCAAACGCGGTGGTACAGGTGTCATTGCTATTGTACACTCATTTTTGCCACAAGTGTAATGCCACATTTTTGCCACAAGTGTAACACCGGGTCTGTGTGCTGAGGGGCGGGGGGTCTGAGAATAAAGTGGAATGAAGGCGTGACCGGCCAGAACCTGGTCTAAACGAAGGGGAAAGAGGTAAAACTTTCCCCTCCGTTTAGACCATAGGTCGCACTTGGCCAAAGTGCTCACTAGGCCTGCACGATTAATCGTTTTCGAACCTTGATGTAGATTTACGCCTACATGGGATTTAATTTCTAAATTACGTCAATTTTTTTTTCAAGAGCCGGCGGCATGTGTCAGAGTTGTGAACAAGCACTCCAAGGCTTCTCTCTTATCCTATGACAAAGCACCTTTTGGTCACGCGATCCACAGCACACAGAATCAAATAGTTGAGTTGAAAGTTTCTGAGGAGGGACTGCAGTGTTACCGAAATAACGTTAATCGAAAGGAAAACTCAGTGAACAAATGAACACAAAATGGATGTTGCTGAAAACCCAGGTAGTAGTGACGAGAATCAAGAAAAAAATCGTGATTGAAAATTGGGATTTCAATTCAAAGCTAAAAATTTGAGATTCATATTTTTTCCTGAAACGTGTAGGCCTAGTGCTCACACATTTTTCCACAATCACACACACCTTTCTTATCTGTTTTTGCCTCTCAGCAGTGTCAAATATTTAAGTGTGCTTTGGACATATTTAGTGAAGTCAGTTAAGTGTCCTTTAATCACAAAATATGAAGTTTGAAGTAAACAGCGTGCGTATGGGAGTGTTTCTCGCCTTTGGCCAAGACGCACACACACCTTTCATTTTTGTGACCCCTCCCCCACATTAAATTTTAAATTAGGAATGATTGTAATCATAATACCAAATTTATCGCAATGGACAGGATCACAACTGTCAATCATCTTTAACAGTTAAATAATTTCAATATTCTATATCAACAAGTGGCTGAAAGAAAAACAGTCAGTCAACCCCCACTGTCAACCCTGCGTGTGTGCCTGCGTATGTGCACGTTTGCCTGTGCAGGCAAAATATTTCGTTGAAATAGATATGACAAAATATGGAAATGTTTGATTTCTAAATGATGCGCCACTGGCACAAGGCGGAACCAGTCTTCACAGGGAATGAGAGCAGATTCTCCCATTGGTTCATGGAATTTTGTCCAGAAAACACCCATGAAACGCCTATGAATTGAGGAGATGATTCTACACAGCTGATTGGAGTACCGGCTGTGTGCCAGTGGTGCATTGGGCGGGGCAGGGCAGGATTCCTCTGCTACTCTTCGAACAAGGTGGCAAAGGTTGACCTTGAAACTCTCCTGAATTAAAACTTTTCCCACCCAGTGTGCCACTGGCAAGGCAGAAAGTGTACGATAGGGCCCAGAGACTTATTTTACAATAGAATACAGAGGACTGTTTGAGAACTTTGTCAAATGGCACAACAACAATAACTTTAATCATCTTGTTAGCAATATCAATACGTTTTTTTGGACTACATTGCTATAAGTACGGATGTTGCTGCAAAAGAGCTTTGTATTCTCAAATGCAGATGTTCATACACAACTTTAAGTGAAAACTTAAAAAAAAAACAGAGCAGCTCAGTTTTATCCTGATAAGGTAAGCATCCTATTCTAGGAAATGAAGCAAAAAGACAAAATGAACCTCCATTAACAAAGACTAAAATCTTTCTCTATTTGCATCAAGGGGCTTCTTTACCATATCAGTAAAGGCAAATGTGCTGCATGTCTGTGAATGAC
Organism: Acanthurus tractus; assembly: GCA_029783725.1. NCBI lineage: Eukaryota > Metazoa > Chordata > Actinopteri > Acanthuriformes > Acanthuridae > Acanthurus > Acanthurus tractus. Next base: position 6,685 of record JAQNCA010068614.1, on the reverse strand, counting down.
CTGAGGCTTAGGAATGCAGCACCATGTACAGGAGGTAGATCAGTCTGGCTGGATGTGAGCCATGATAACTTTTTAGGTGCTGGGCAAAGCTGGGCCTCCAGGCAGATTCAAGACAAGACTTTGCTTGTCCTTGCAGTCAGTGCTGCAAAGACAACAACATGAGCACCGTCCATGGACATTTTTCACCTTTTAGATTGCCCCCTTCATGACACATTAAGCAGGCTAATGGTTTTGTTAAGTCAATGAGCAGAGTAATGACTACCTTTCTTCTGCATGAAAGCACTGACATCACTGACTAAAGACCCAAGACAAGACAGATTTTTGAAAACCTTCAGTCAATCCACCCCACATCCCTCTGATGTGACATGCATAAATACACACAAACACACTTATATGTATACATACATATATATATATATTTATATATATATATATATATATATATACACACACACACACACACACACACGGGCTGTCAGTCGATTTAAACTTTTAATTGCGATTAATCGCATTAGTGTCCTGAATTAACTCGTGATTAATTGCAAATTAAATGCATATTTTTACCCTGCTCTATATGTACCTTAACAAGATATTTATTGTGTTGTAAGGAGGAGGGCTCTCTGCAACAGCGGTATGCTTGGCCATCATGTGGTATTTAAGACTGGAGGTGCTCTGGTGGTAACTTAGCTCACATTTACAATAAATACAAATTACTAATTAGAAATTACTTAATTTTGCGTTACAAACACATTAACTTTGATAGCCTTAATATACATATATTGTATATACACACACACACTCACAAAAACGTATATGTGTGTTTGTCTGTGTATAGAGATTAATGAAGGGCACTCATTATATACTTGAATTGAGCTGCTCCCATAATGTAACAATTGCATCTACTGTGGTATAAATAAGTTAAAATAAATAACCATGGTGGATTATAAGGCATAACTGACAAAAGCCTATAATAAGGATCAGACAAATAGGATATCTGAAACAACTGCTAGTCGTAATCGCTAAACAGAATCAAAATGTTACCAATAATAAAGATAGATCATCAATGTGTATGTGACTGTATTCTTTTATAAGGCTAAGGAGATAAAGTATATCTGTGGTGGTTTACAGTTAGCCTGCACACTTACACATTTGCAAATAGCTGTGCAAAACATGAACATGCTAGAAGGTCCTGTGGCTCTGATACACATTCCCAATGCCACAAAAATACCACTATCTTTGTTTTCAGATCAAAACTGAAAGGGAAAACGTATTTTAAAAAAAGGCTATTTAAGTGCTCGTACTGTTAAGTCTATGCACCTACAAAATTAAAATTTGCTGAATTATAGTCATCTCTTTCCCCATGTTAGCCCCCTAGAATAAGTCTTTTTGGACCCAATGGCAGGACCGACACCATTCTTGCAATACCATGGTTTGGCCAGCATGTCTTTTTGGCTTCAAAGTCCAGCTCACTTCCAGGGGGCTTGGTTACAGCCAAAGTCACATCAACTGACTTTGGCAATGATGAGAGGGGCATAACCAGCCACAGATCATCTGTGTATAGAACTACGGGCACAGAAACAGCACCATCAAAAGAAGGCAAAAACAAAAAGGTATATGGGCATGCCTGAGCACATGATCCAAGTGGTCTCTTAAGCAAGAAACTTCAAAGGCATGTTTTGAGGACCTCTGGGACCTATTAACACTGTCAAAAAAGACATATAATGGGACCTTTGAATAAATCAAAACAATTTTATTTTATGACAATTCAATGGACTTCAACACATTGCTGCACCAATCATCCTATAATGCCATGAAGCATGACAGTTTTTTGATTAAATAAAGTCAGACTTTATACAATGATGGATATGGCAGTATAAATGGCAAAATGGCAACTTTATATTGTTAACATCCTTATATCCTGTGAAGACACTGTTAATTTAGTCTTTATAACATGATGTAGCATTTACCCCAGACTGAGTTGCTGAGATGTAGACCGTATGACTAAAGTTTCAGATGTGGCCACTGCAAAAGGGCATGTAAGACAAAATTTCTGTCCAATCAAAAGCCTGAGCAGTGAGTGAAGACCCTATTACAACAAGGCAGACTCACTATCATCAGATCTTTTGCTCATTAGTATCATACTTAAGTGTTCTTCAATGACTGGTGTCTCACGTCAGCCATATAAATTACATACTCACAAACCTTCCAGTTTCATCTGTAATAATGGTAAAAAATGTGCAAGAGCAACTTTATGACCACATTGCACTAAATAGTAAGAACATGGCGATCATATCGTGTGTTTCTTTATCAAGTCAGACAAGGACCAGCTACTGTACCCATCCAACAACTGTAATGTGGACAGTAGGCCAGCAAAGTTACTATTTATTTGCTAGCTGTAATGAATTGATCCACAGTACACTAGGTATTGTGAACAAGAAACCAGATACCAGACACAATTTTTAAAAATATATATATTGATTCCATCAGTAATAATGTATTACTGCCTACTTGTACCAAATAGTCCAAACAAGTTAGGAATGTTTTCGGCTGAGCTAAATACACTGCTGACTGTTTGGTATTAATTCAATCATTTGGACCAGGTATTATTGCTGTAATTATTTTGACATAGTAACTTAACTAATCAATATTACTATAACACCAATCACCTGACATTCAGCTGTCTTCAATTGATTACATCAACAAGACTATTTAGTCTTTCATTAGGTATATTCCTCAGTCACATAATTTAGTGTCTAAGTTTTTATCTATCCTTCAAACAACAGTTCTTCAACAGTAGCTTAATGTTATTTTTGTCACAGGACAAATACGAACCGAATATGTTCGCATTCATAACCGTCCTACTCATTTTTTGTACATTTATGCCTGACTTTATTCAACTAATCAAAATAAATATTTAAGAACGTAGCTGCTACAGGTCGTGAACAAGTAATCACGTCGAATGAAACCATGGTTATATCACTTACAGTAGTTTATTCTATGACACAATACTTAAACTGCAGCATACAAATAATTTAAATTACACTGACGTTTCTGTGTCCCCTCGTCATAAACAGAAGCCCGTTTTAACTTCGTTATCAACATCTATTTAACCAAGTAGTTGGCCTTCATTCTGACAAAATGCCAGACTTTATTATTGTTGTTATTATTACTGTTATTCGTTAAACTGCACAAAGTTGCTTGTGATAGCAGGATGTGAGGGGTCAATTCATGTGGTCATTTATTTTATCGAAATGCATCCATGTATAACCAATTCAAAGCTTAAATGCAGCCCAGAATCCTGGGAAAGAACCTCACCTGATACCATCTGAGTAGAGCCCAACAGACCAGGTAGGCCGCAAGGCTGAACTTGGCGGTTTGGTATCTCTCTGGTAGGCAGGAAAGATAGGCGAGCAGACCTGACTGTCGGGCGCTGCCTGGCTCCATTCTGTAGGCTGAGCTGCTGCTCTCCGCTGCCGAGTCTGTGCTGTTATCCGAGCGATGCATCAAACTGGCGTTCTCCGCCACTCTAAGGTTATTTGTGACTCCGGAAAAAGTTAAGAAATAACCCACAAAGTTAAACGGCCTTAGTCTGTGCTGCTATCCGAGCGGTGAATTAAGCTGGCGTTCTCCGCCACTCTAAGGTAAAGAAATAACGCACAAAGTAAAACGGGCTTCTGCTGACTGACTGTGCGATGCTTTGAGAGACGCCTCTCTCTGATCCGCTCGGGAACCAACTTTTCTTTCACACTTTACGCTGAAAATGCCCGCTGAAATTACTAGCACGCGCACGTCGCAGATTTAACTGAACCGCAATTCTGATCCCGGCCCATGACCAATTTAATGCATTTTGAATCAAATAAAAAGTCCCAGGATTCCCCAAAATCCAAAGAGATATCTGTTGTTCGTGCAGTCATTTATCGGCAGTACCTTAAAGTATACAGGAATTCAATACACAATGTAAAAGTAGGCTTACAGCGCCCCATGCTGGCAGAAACCAACACATGAGCATCTTTCTTTCCTTAAAGGGGCCATATTGTTCAAAATTCACTTCAGAATGGTTTTCTAAAAATAATGTGCGTAACAGAGCTAAAAATGCACTCGATTATTTATCAGTTTTAATATGAGTTCCTGAAAATTATTTTTCATTATATTTAATTCTTTTGAGTGTTTTTGAAATTTATCTCGATGAGTTATTTTTAGTTATTGTGATTTTTTTTTATTTTCTTCGGTGGAAAGTACCTCCCTGCACTCTTTCATACCTCCTGGGCTTCTGTAGCTCCTTCCTTCTACCCCTCACAGTGCCATTAAGCATTGCCAAGGGGTTTTCTTTGAAAAATTAGCCATTTAGGTTGTAGCCTTTGATAAATATAGTGTATTGCTAAATATTGTCACATTAGCAATCTTTTTTTGTTGTTTTTACAGCTAATTTAAGTTTTATAGATGTTTTTAGTTTCATCTTTTTAGCGCAATTTGCATTATGGCGGTTGTTCCGTGTCAGGTGACCAAAGCAGTGCATTTTAGAATTCCTCATGTAAACAGCAGTTTTTCTACATGTTCAGGGGCAGATGCAGGTTAGACAGTGCAGAAGACATCAGATGTGGGGGGTTTTTTGCCTTCTACAGGTATGTGTTTCTTTTGTTAAGATATAAACCTTTTTGGTTTTGTTAAACGGGTCATATTATACAAAATTCACTTAAGAATGGTTCTCTAACAGTAATATTAACTCCCAGCCTGTCTACAAACCCCTCCGAAATGAAAAAAATCTATCCTCTCCTTCTCTTGCTTGCTCCACTTTTCAGAAAATGTTTGCGCAAACGGGCGGATTTGAACAACAGCCCGTCATAAAGGGCTAAAACCCCTCCCCTCCAGGTTGGTGACCCTGCCCAAGATATGTTTGTTCTGCCCCCCGAGAAGTTCCGCTCAGATGCCATTGTCACCTGTCGCAACAGTGAAGGTACGAATACAGCACGGCAGTTGCTCTGTTGTTGGCTGCACGAAGCAGCACAGAAGTCTGTTTTCACCTCCCTCTTCGTCTGAGGCTTTGAAGGCCCAGTGGATTAATTTTACTTTCCATGGAAATATACCCACAACAACTCCTACAATGTTGTATGTGTGTGCTCGCCACTTCACTGCAGACTGCTTTGTGGACGACGGCCAGTACAAAGCAGGATTAGCTAAAACGCTGAAGCTAAAGCCTGAATCGGTACCAACTGTATGTGACCCAACTAACGTGGGAGCCGTAAGTTTTACTATTTTATGCTGCTTTACTGTATGGGCCTACCTAGCGCCATAGCCTGTTGACTTTTTAGCATGGCAGCTAACATAAGTTAGTGTTGGTAACATAGCTTCATTATACTACGTTAATACACGACAACAGTAAATAATATCGGGGGACGATGAAGAGAAGATATGTGAACATATATGTCATGTAAAGCTAGCTTTATATAATGTCATTTGTGATTTGGACGCATGTGACTACTTTTCGCGGTGCCTTCTACGTAGCTAGTGTCAGCTGTTGTTGTTGTGGACGCTAACCTGAGAGGCGTTTGTGTCTGAAAATTCAAGCCGATAAGGCTGCATTCAGACAAAAAGGCCATGTGGAGATACGGGTAGGTGTTTGGGCTTGTTTATCTCGGCTATGAAATAGTCATATACAACGTTTTGTGACTCACTCGGTTTTTCACTACTGCAGCTCCCTTCCCCTACTCATTATATAATGAAACACAGTTACGTTGTCTCAGTGTCTCACGTATAGATCAGTGCAGAGTTAACAAGTTGTATAATGAAATTAAAATGTGCTTCCCTCTCGAGTGATTAATTGATTGTATAAAAAAGATAAAAGTATTTAACATGGAGGAGTGCAGATGGTGCATTGAGCAGTCTCACAGCCTGAGGGAAGAAGCTGCTCTGTAGTCTGGTGGTACGGCAGCGGATACTTCTGTATCCTTTGCCTGAGCAGCAGCAGGGTGAACAGGCTGTGGCTGGAGTGAGTGTTGTCTTTCAGGATCTTCTTTGCTCTACGCAGGCACCTCACCTCCCCGATATCACTGATACTTGGTAGATGGGTACTAATGATGTTTTGGGCAGTTTTAATCAATCGTTGCAGAGACTTCCTGTCCTGGGCTGTGCACATCCCATGCCAATTTGTGATGTTCCCAATCAGGATGCTTTCAATCGCCCCTTTGTAAAAGTTAACAAGAACCTGGCATGGGAATCTTGCTTTCTTAAGTTTTCTTAAGAAGTACAGCTGTTTCTGAGCTTTTTTAACCACGGCAGAGATATGTGAAGTCCATGACAGGTTCTTTGTTATGTTGATTCCCAGGAACTTAAAACTGCTCACTCCACCTCAGCTCCACTGATGTAGACAGGGTTGTGTGTGTTTGCCTCCTTTTTTCTAAAATCAACTATCATCTCTTTGGTTTTGCTGACGTTGAGCAGTAAGTTGTTTTCTGTGCACCATTTTGCAAGATGGTTGATTTCCTCACAATATGAAAACTCATCATTGATAGAAATCCAGCCAATGATGGTGGTGTCATCCGCAAATTTCACAATAGAGTTCTCTCGATGTCGGGGGTTGCAGTCGTGGGTGTATAGGGTGAACAGGAGGGGGCTGAGCACACAGCCCTGGGGGGCTCCGGTGTTGAGCATTAGAGTGGAGGAGTAGAGACTGCCGATCCGAACTGAC
>JAQNCA010068613.1:0-10284 GCA_029783725.1 Acanthurus tractus | reverse complement strand
ATAGATAGATAGATAGATAGATAGATAGATAGATAGATAGATAGATAGATAGATAGATAGATAGATAGATATTTAAATAAAGATATAGATATAGATACAATAAAAAAAGAGTGAAATGCTTTTATTTTGCAAGCGTCCGGAAGTTCTCTGTCTCTCTCTTTCTCTCTCTCCTTAACTCTGTCTCTTTTTATTCCTCTCTCTGTCTCTCTAAGCTCTGTGTTGGCTGTGCCAAAAAAAAAAAGAACAAGCAGCAAGCTATCGCTGCACGACAAGAAAATCCGGTAAAAACTCCGTCAGAGCTAAAGAAACTCAGTTTACTTAATTTAAATCAGTTTACGACGATCTGGGCTTCGTGTCGGTCTACGGGGCTGTGTCGGTTCCATGGCCTGATCTATGCCGGCGGCGGATGAGCTGCAGCAGAAGCCTTCGAGATGCTCCGAGCTCTCTGCAGCTGCACAAAAACACAATCACCGATACTAGCCCCGGATCACAGCTATGCTTCTCAGACGGAGAGCCAGGTAATGTTAGCTAGCCAACAGAAGCCGCTCGTAGGCTACTGGAGAAAGAAGCAGACGGAAATCAGCGGGGTATACAACAACTGTGATCTAAAGTCTGGAGTGATCAAAGGCTGGTGCTAGGCTTGATCTTGCAGAGCAAGATGAGGAGATGTGGGAGGGCTGGAGGGGCTCAAAGAGACACAAAGGCCTTTCGCTTAACATGTAACATTTGTACGCCCATCTGTAAGATCGTAATTTTATGGATAAAAGCTGTATTGTTGAGAACAGGTTATCTAAGTGTTATGGCGGTGTTTATGTAAAACTGGGGTGGTGGCGACTCCCGATTCATTTAGGTGTATTATTCGTACAATTCATCTTGAGTCAGTTACGTAATAATTTACCAGCTTTCTATATTGTAATAGCGTGTAAAATTCTCGGGTATAATTGTAAGGTGTTATCATACAGTTACTATCAGACTACCCTTAAATCACTTGCATTTAGACGGAGCCTGTGCGTCCTTGATACTGCTAGGCTTTGTGTAGAACCTTTCGCGACGTCTCCAACCAAGTACATCACGCATCGTACTTAGCCTACCTCCAATGAACTCTTTGGTTTAGCCTACCCTCCCAAAAGTTCTTTTAGATCTCTTAACAGCAGCAACCTTTACAACACATTTACTCTATATTATTACTCTTGATTGTATAGAAACTCTTTATTCAATTTAATCAGGGCACTGACAAACAGTTTTCGCAATGGGTCAGAATTTTTATTCCTTTTCTCGGTTGATCTATCAATTGACAGGACAGTAATTTGGAAGCATATAGTGATAAAGGCCATGGCAGGTACTGAGAAAACGAAGAGACGCTTCCGAATTGATTTCAGATTGGCACGGCTGTATCTAAAGCGGGCCGTCCTACAGTTGAGTATCTTAAGCTCTGATGAACCCCCGATTGATTCAAATGTCTTTGCTGCCGGTGTATGGGGGCGCGCGCGCGTGTGAGCGCACTTAATGTGGAAATCCCTACGGTTTGGAACCTGTAGGAAAGGATAGATGTTAGCGCTCTGTCTATTTGTAATCTTGTCTGACAATCTCTAAAATTTAAAGATAATCAGTTTACACAGATGTTAAGCAGAGAAAAACGACAAATTCTCATATTGGGATAAGATTAGAACCAGAGAATGGGTTGTTCTTAGTTCTTTTTTAATAATAAATTGATCAATAACTATGGCAGTTTATGCAAACTTTTTTTTAGCTTGAGAATGCAGTTGATTGCTTATTGTTAGCTGTTTTGTGTACAATTATGAAAAATATTATTATAATAAAAAGTTAACTGACTTACTCTGCTTATTCTTCCGTCTAACACAAAAACAAAAATACTACTCACATACTAGTCTGTCAAAACTGAATTAATGGAGTCCTCACAGGTAAGAGGCTCTAACCAATAAGGCAGAATAATCAAAGAAAGGGAACATGTAAGTGTAGCTATAGTTTGCTGAAGATGGGTCTCCGACTTGATGTGTCCTAGAAATATTAGGGTGTTAAAATTAATCATTACATTAAAAAATTGTTTTACAAACTGTCTTAATTTTTTAAAAATCAGGATTGTACCAAAAAAACTCAATCAAGGAGTCATATTTGCTGTACAAATCATATGACTGTTTAAGACTAATTAAGCAACAGATGTGGAACACATATACTTAATGAAAGGCTGACAAACTTTGTAAATAAACTTCAGAATTGAAATATAGTTTAAGTACCACAACTATGAACCAAGAATTTATCTAAAAAAGTTAAATATTTAATTTGTAGTTTTGCTTAACAGTAAACGGTGGTTGAATGAGATGGGGTTATTCATTTTATCTGTATACATGTCCTCATTAATGTTCTTATTATTTAACAAGTCCGGAAGATAATAGAGCTGAGCACTCATACTCTGTCTTATTTGCTGTGTAAATTTTAACTGTGGTATTGAATTGAATTGAATTGAATTGGTATCCAAATGTAGAAATGTAGCCACAGTAGTCCCTTGTCAGTGTTTCACTAAAAGTTCAAAAAGATATTGTTGTCCACTTTTTCATGAGCAATTTGATTTTTTTGTGCAAGCACTGTCCCTGTCTTTGGGGATTGACTTTTCTCTTTAGCAATCTGTAGAAAAATGGTTTCTACATCAACAATTTCACCTTACATCCAAAAACTGTTGATGACAGAATTTAAAGGTAGACTGCATACAATTTCTGAAATTGTTGTAGTACGTAATTGTGCACCTACATTCAATTATTGTTGTATCAATGAGAGCACAGGCAGAGGAAAATCTTGCCAATTCGTACAGAATCATGTTAATATGTTGCAATGTGAGCATGGGTGAAATGGATCAATATATTTGCTCTAAATCAGCAAAAATAATTTATTTCTAATTAGTGATATGTATGTGGATGCAAAAAATATAATATTTCTTGACAACTAATTTGAAATTAAGTGTTTTAAATTACCACCATTGGGCGCCTCCAGTCATATTCAGGGAGGGGCGGCAGAGGGGAAGTGGTTTCAGCTGCGATGGTGGGACACAGAGGTGGTAGTAGAAGTACTCTATATGTTGTGGAAAAATAGTTTGGTGGACTTTTGTGTGAGCTGTCCCCAAAGCTATGGACATTCATAGCTTTGGGGACATCATGGCCCCTTCAGACTACAGGGTCTTTCAAAAATGCCTGGCTTTCCAGAGGAATACCCTAGGGATTATTTTTTCAAGAAGCTGCTGCATAGTGGTGTGCAAAGCCCTTAACAGTCTGCTTATACTTATAGCATTAGCCACAACAACCTAATCACATGTCAAGTCCAATAGCCAATAGCCCTCTATGATTGCATTTAACATGTCATTTTACATTATCAGTTTTATATGGGGAGTAATTTTTTTTTGCGATCCAAACACAAGACTTTGCAACAGCAATTATTAGTATTTATTACTTATTTAGCAAGTTAAACTAGTGCCTCACCCATTGAGAAAAAAAAGGTTTATAGTTACTTAAATTTAACAGTGAAAGATATTTTGGTAAAGTGCAGCTCAGTCATATAGCCATGAGAACTGTCAGCCTGGATATCTTTGTAGAACCTTGTCACAATACATGTGTATGTGATGATCATTAATGCTAATGCTAAATCACCGTGTTTACACCCAAATAAGCCCAAATCTCTAATTAGGGATCAGCTCCATGGTTTAGAAAATCAGTAGTCTGATGTCCTGAGGCTATCAAGTTTTCCTGTTGGGCTTCCAAAATGTAATTCCACCCTACCAGAAAGCCTATCTGAAATAATTAAATAAAATCCCCTCCTTTATTCATGTTGTTGGTGCTCTTGATTTACCAGTCTTATCAAGTTACATTCTCTGAGCTTTTATAAATGTTTGATTTGATGCAAATTTTCTTTATTGAAGTACAAAACTAAAATCTTGAAGAAACAGCAAAATGAACATGATAATTAGAAGCAGAAAATAACAGTCTAATATTAATCTGAGTATTATATTCTTATCATTAAGTACTGATACACAATTCCTAAACAAAACAGCAGGTCTCGTTGTTTCTGTATAATTTCAGTTTATGTGTGATATCATCTTATTTGTTCCCTTTCATAACAACATCTTTCCTTTATCATACATTTATGCCTTTGTCTCTTTCTTCCTTGATGCATTCTCACCTATCCCTCTCTGCCCTTCCTCTTAGGATGTTGCGATGGCTGGCGTGTGGTCGGTTGGGTCCAATGTGGAAAGCTCTGCTGCTCTTTGTGGCCATTGCGTTTGCTGGTCAGTTGCTGGGGGTCATCTTTAACAAGAGGTATCTGGTACAATTCAGTTAATTTGTTTTTTAAATTCTATTTCAGCATTGCTATCTTTTCATTTCTAACCTTTGAATTACAGTTGCTATGACAGAGCTGAACATTGAGTTGAAAAAAATGTTCAAAAGACCAAAGATGAGGAAGTAATTGTAGCTTATTAACCATTAACAAAAGGGGCATGCCCATGTTATGTACACATTTCTTGAATAAATTTAGCTGCTAGAATACTTGATCAAATTGTAAGTAGTCACCATATTGCCAAGCCGTTACCACTGCCTCATGTGTGGTTTTTGCACAATAGTTAAATCTGAAAGCTTGTAGCTTAAATTATCCTATTTGCTCTCCTGCAAAAAAGCTAACTTCTTTGTGAATCTGCTACAATTTCAAAGAATAATAATAATAATAATTGTAACTATTCTATGCAGCAATAGAGACATCATATGTTGTAACAAAACTAGATTAAACATAGTATATGGTTCAACTGTGTATTGGAAGTGGTAGTATATATAATGTGAATTCCTGGATATTGTGTTCATCTGCAGTTTTCTGTAGGGACCCAAGTAAGGCTGGGTGATATGATCTCCAATCATTATCATAAAACACCTAGCCCTTTACCCAGATTACAATTAACAAATGATTATTTCATGTTTTTTTGTTTTGTTTTCAATTTCTTTGGGTCACAGTTTGATGTGATTCAATATTGATCCAATATGCTTTAGTATTAATTCAACAATACTTGTAGATGTCAGAAATAGATAAGATAATTCATTATAGTACCTCCCGATATTTGTAAATGAATAGTATCTGCATTATTTATATTGGTTTAGGAAAAACTGAATTCAAATGTACCTTACCATTTATTATTCCTTAATGAAGAAGAATAAAACATAAACACTTCAATGTTTTCTTAAGTACAGTACAGCCCAGACAGCTTGCTTGTAAGACCTTATTTGTTGGGCAGAGAACCAAAATGAAATTAATCAATAAAAAGCATACACACAATATTGATTTCCTCACATGTAGCTAGCTGACAAGAAAACTAATAGGGTTCAGTAAATTTGAGGGTACACTTGTAGGGGGTGTAGACCTATTTATTTGCAGTAAATGTTACATGTGCTGTTAGGCCATGTGCTTAAAATGCAAAGTAGCCATGCTGCCTCTCGACACAGAGCAGCTGCACTTTGACTATGGACAGAAGTGCTAAATTTAAGAGACCATCGTCATTGGATGAGAATAATAATTTTAATAGTGTTGGTGAGCAAAAAAAACATGTTGCCATAATTATCTTTTAGCCCTCTTACTTTTGCTTCTACCTTGGAAGAGCTGACAAGAACCTGTTATGGGCAGAGGCAACATGTTACGGGACAAAATGCAACAGAGAAATAATGGGGGATTAATGTTGAGTAGGTCTGATTAATTAAGTGGTGGATCTTAATTACATTAGTAACACGATTTGAGCCAATGACATAATTGTTAGCTCACTGTAAATGCAAACTATAGCTACAAGCAGGCAAATTGTAGTGCTCTTTACATCAGTTCAATAACTTTGTGAGTGCAACACAAAATATACAGTTAGTTTCACCTTGATGGCAGCTGGAGGGTTTTGATTTGTTTTGTTCTTTAGCTGCTAGAATGGCCTGTTGTCTGAAGCTCTGATTACAACCCATTATGTCCGTCACAGGTTCTTAAGTTTCTAAGTTTCTAAGGTTCTAAGGTTCTAAAGGTACTGCAACCTAACACAATAAAAGGTATTAAAAGACAAATACACAAAAATAAAAAAAGTCTAATAAAAAAGACACATGGCTTCATTTCAGGTTGTAAGTAGGAAAGACAAATTTGTTTATTTTCTCTGGTTTGAAGGCTGTTCTTGCACATGAACAACATTGCTACCTGTTCTACAATTTTTTTGAGAGGGGATGCTGGTGGCTAGGATAACATAAGCATTTCTTTTGGGAAGTTGCGTGCATGAAGGATCCATCACTTAAGGGGTTCAGACTTACTTTCTGCATTAGGGCACCTCAGGTAGCTTTATAGCTAGCTCTCTACTTTTGTCTCTCGGTAAGAGGTGAGGCATTTCCATTGGGGCTGTGCTATTTGAAGAAATAACCCCAAAGATTTTTGCATTGCTTCTTCTTTGATGCTCAGAACAATTGTTATTATTATTATTATTATTGGTAATGGTACTAGTAATAGTATCATTATCATAAAACACTTACATATAGCTTACATCTATTTTAACATATAGTTAAAGTGCAACTCTCAAACAGGTCTCTTTGGCTTGAGCTTTTTGGTTGAATGCTTAAATACTAAACAGAGTCCACGATTCCTTTTAGTTGCATTTATTGTCCATTTCTCAGTCTTGACAAACAAAAGCTTTTCTTACCGGTAGCAGAAGAAGGAACAAAATGCAATAAATGAACTCAATGAAACAAACTCAGGTACTTAGTTCAAGCAGTCAAAAAACCATGTGTCTACTAACCAAAAAGAGCGACCATCACATACCACTCCTAACCTATATATACCAGCTGAAGCCTTGACAGCAGTCAGCTACATGATGATTAGCTGGCTGACATGACGCTACCTCTGACAACCAGCCGACTGTCAAAGTGCCCACACGTCACGACACAGCCCAATTAACAAAATACGACTAAGAATCAATCCAAAATAATAAAGTAATAACAATAATAATTTTAGTATTATTCTTTAAATTACCAAATTATAATTTTTGTTCCAACATATAGTTTTATCTTAGCTTTTGGCTTTGCTCTCTCTCCTCTGTCTATTTATCTCTTTCCCCTCCCCCTCCAAAAATCCTTAAGCCTGTCTCGCGATGTGACATAGCACAACAGTTTTAGAGCGAAGACCAAAGATATTGCCATGTTTCTCTCACAAAGGTTATCTTTTGTCCGGGATGACCAAAAATAACACAGTATGTTGCAGGCCTACTTCAAATTAATGCAACCATTATCAGAAACTCACATGTTACTCAGACAAGTGATTGTGTTTCTGCTGCAGGCAGTCTAAAGGGCTAACATTTTAACTCAATCCTATACAGTCTAATTAGATCAGTCTCCTCCTGCTCCTCCTTCGCTTCCTGCTTCTCCTGCTCTTCCTGCTTCTCCCACAACAGCTCCTCCTTATACCTGCTCTTCACATCAGCCATGATAGTGGCTAGGATTTCTTGTTATCACCCTGGCAGCCTGAGTTCAACTTTCTGCATAAGAACAGTCTTCCTGCCAACATACATTATGCTGCTGTTTTACCTCCTTGAGTTTAAACTAGACAGCACACAGTAATTATGTGACTTCTATGCAGAAATTGTGTTGTAATAGGTGCTGCAGCTTACAAATAGCACCTTCAAATAAAAAACAAGAGCTGAAACCTCTTCCCTCTGACCTTTGACAGAATGCACACAGCATCTAGCCACTGGTAATATGTAAAATATATAACTGCCTGTCCCACAAACAGACACACATGCACACTCACAAACATGCACTCACCCACATCCCTACTTAGTGAACCTTAAAACTTTTTCAGTACTGACCGTAATGTGATGCCAGCACCAATTAAAAACTGTCATGTTTTGGAAGAAGGTGATAGTGTCTAATCTCTCCTTGTTTACATATTTTAATATCAGTCCTTTTCCCAAAATTACTGTACAAATAAATAGTTTAGATTATATTCATTATAGTACTGGCACACAGCATACAGAAGGACAAATATTTGCCTTGCAGTGCTGATCTTAATTTATTGTTTTTAATCTCATATCTTCCAGATTTCTGCTTATTTTTAAACAAATTACTTCTCAACCTAAAGATTGCTATTATACTAAAGTTAATTATTAATCCTAAAGTTGTAGATTAATAAAAAAGACTTAGCCTTACAAAAAGGCTCTCAAAAACTGACCAACACAACTATGCAAATACACACATTCAGTCCTTTGTTCTGCAGTCTTTGTCTTGCTTGAATGAAATCTCTTCCTCCTCTTGGAGCACAGGCCATTTACAAAGCTTTCATTTTAAGTCCTTCACTATATCCTCTAATCATCTGGGTCCAAGGGCCTCAAGGGAGGTTCAAGTTGCAGTCCCTTTGCCTGCACCTTAAGGAAAGAGTGGGGAGTATGCATTTTTATATTCTAAAAGACTTGAGTGTTTCATGTTTTACATAGTAAAGTAATGGTAAATAAATAACTTAATCAAAATGTTTCAGCATCATAATCATCATCACTTAAAGCAGCTGTCAAGTGGCTTGCTATGGCGAAATGAATCAAATCAAATCAAATCAAATCAGTCAATCAAATTGTATTCATATAGCACCAAATCACAGCCAAAGTTGTCTAAAGACACTTTTAATGTAGAGTTGGTGTAGACCACCCTTTAAATTCAATTTGTGAAAACCAATTATTTTGAGCAATTCCCACATGAGAAAGCAGTTGGCAACAGTTGCAAGGAAAAACTTCTTTTTAACAGCCAGTTACCTCGGTACAAATCCAGGCTCAGATGTGGGTTGCCATCTGACGAACCCAGTTGGGTCAAGAGTGAGAGAGAGAGTAAGAAAGGCAAAGAGGTCAGACAAGAGAGAAAATGGGGGGGGTGTTGGAGAGAGGGAGAGTGAGTTTGAGTGAGAGAAAGAGTCAGAGAGCAAGACGGAAAAAGAGACCAAAACATTGGTTGGGGGAACAGAAGAAGTGATACAATGTACACTATAATGGTAGAAATGCCACTAGAAAAAGGGACAATGCATGATATCATGTGTACAATGATAATTTTACTTTTGAAAACCTTTGGGACCACAATTAAATCTACATCCTGAGAGTGCAGGGTTCTAATTGGCCAATAGAGTACAATAAGTTCCTAAAGATATGATGGTGCCAGGCCATTTTGAGCTTTGTAGGTGAGGAGAAGAATTTTGAATTCTATTCTTGATCTCACAGGTAGCCAATACAAGGAAGCTAAAATTGGGGAAATTTGTTCCCTCATTCGAGTTCTTGTTAGTACAGCTGCTGCCACATCCTGAACAAACTGTAGACTCTGGAAAGTCTTATTGGGGCAGCCTAATAATAACAGACTGCAATTGTCTAGTCTAGAACAAATACAGTTTTTTTTGCATCTGTATGAGATAGAGTGGGCCTGAATTTTATAATGTTATGAAGATGAAAAAAAAGCAGCCCCAGAAAACGGTTTGATATGTGAGTTAAAGGACATGTCCTGATCAAAAATAACCCCAAGATTCCCTACAGTGGAACTACATGCTAGGGTTAAACCATTTAATCGGCCCAAGTACTAAACCTTGTCGAACTCCATTTCTAAGTCCGGGGCATAAAGAGGATTTGTTATTAACATGTAAAAACTGAAAGTGATAATCAAACTTAAACAAGCCTAATTCAGTTCCTTTAATACTAATTAAATGGTCTAATCTCTGTAGTAGGATGTTGTAGTTGGCCAAGACTCCAAGGTCAAGAGTTTGGTTTTTAAGCAAAGATTAGGTTAACCCTAACCCTAACTGTTTAAATGACATGTTTTGCCTCTGATCATTGTGATTTTGTCCTTAAAGAGGCTCAGAAATTCCCTACTATTAAGAAAAGGCAGAATACAGGGTTTAACAGAGCTGTGACTCTTTCAGCCTGGCTGCAGTGCTGAAAAGTAACCTTGGATTATTCTTGTTATTCTCCTTGAATGATGAGCAGAAGGTTGCTCTAGCTTATTGGGGGTGTTCCATTATGTTTTAAGACTATCCTGCCTGGCTAAAAAAGTTTCTTACAGATTCTTACAGATACCATTTCCTTTCAAGTTTTCTGGATTACTGTTAATACCTATTGCTTTTGGGATTGTACCATGGAGCTCACTTCCTGTGTTTAATAGTCTTCTTTTTCAGCGAAGTAATTAAGTGTCATACATGAAGATTTTGCAGCATTATCAACCAAATCATTGATTTTGGGGGGGGGGGGCTAAAATTGGCATA
>JAQNCA010068612.1:0-10289 GCA_029783725.1 Acanthurus tractus | reverse complement strand
ATCCAAGCTGTGCCTTCTGCTGTGGCTCTGCTTGATGCTTAGAGCAATTATTATTATTGTTATTCATTATTATTATTGTTATTATTATTATTATTATTATTATTATTATTATTATTATTTTATTTTATTTAATTTATTTATTTATTTTTATTATTGTTGTTGTTGAAAATGCATTCCTGATGCTCAACCTTGGACACATCATCAGTGTTGTTTCCTGGGATCATTGGGTGTTTCGGGTCTTACAACGGACACCCTCCTCCAGGCGACCCAACAGAGGCTAATCAGACCCCGGCCCGTGTCCAAGTGGCATGCCTCACCCACACCTCTCCCCTCTTCATCCAGAGCCATCTAGAGGCTCTTTTTGCTGCCTTTATGTTACTGCTTATGGCTCTTCTTCTGCTGGATTCTGTCATGCCCAGTGTGCCGTAGGCCTTGTTCAGGGAGTAGCTGGCAAATCCCCAACAGCCCTCCTCTAACCGCTGGGAATGGTGGTGGCTAGCACTTGTGAGCACTTGAGATCCACCCCAGCATGTCAAAGCTCTAAAACCAAGAAAAGAGAACTTTTTTTTTTATTTCAACCCCCCCCCCCCTCCCCAGAAGAACAGAAACAAACTTTAGTGATTTTCCCTCATTTTCAATCCCCAACAGCCCACCTACACTGGCATATATCTGGTCCACCTGTTCCTCCGAAAGTCTTCCACCAGCTCCTGGTACTTCTCCCTCTTTTTCTCGTGCCCCTCCTCCATCCCTCTTCCCAGGGAACTGTCAGCTCCAGTAAAACCAGTTTTTTTGTTGCCTCTGAGACCAAGATGATGTCAGGTCTCAAACTGGTTTTGGTGATGTGTGGTGGAATTTTCAGCTGCCTCTCCAGGTCAACTGACATCACCCAGTCCCTGGACGTGGTGAGCACACCAGAAGAGCAGTCCTTTGTTCTCCTTTCCATCCTTTGCCCTTCTTTGACAAAGTGGATGAACTTGCTGCTAGCTGTAGCTTGGGTGTTTCGGCTGCCCTTGATCCCCTTGCTGATTGCTTCAGCAATGGATTTGAGGACCTGGTCGTGCCTCCAATGATACCGGCCCTCTCCTAGCGCCTTGGGGCAGCTGCTGAGGATGTGTTCGTGTCCCTGCTTTGGAACACAGGGGACATGCTGGTGTTTCTATCTTGCCCCAAGTGCACAGGTTGGATGGGCTCAGGAGGACATCATAGATGCCCTGGATCAAGAACTTGATCCTCTGAGGGTTCCAGTGCCAGATGTTCTCCCAGGTGACGATCGGCTCCATCACCTGCTCCCACTTCATCCATGCACCCTGCTGTCGCATGGCCACCGCTCTGCTGGCTCGCTCCTCCTCGACCAATGCTCGCACCTCCTCCTGTACCAACCTCTGCCTCTGCCTCGTGCTGGCTGAGTCATATCGAGTCCTTGTTAGGCTCCCAAGTCCGGCTCTGCCTTGAGCCACAGCTCCCAGAATGGTCTTGTGCCTTAGACGAGTAACTGCTGTTTGTACTGCTTCGGCTGCTCCCCACTTCCTCCCTGTCCTCACCAAAATCTGTGCCCTAGACACTTTGGCATCTCTAGACTGGGAGTACTGCAGATGTTCACATGCTCACGCCACAATGAACTCCTCCTTAACTGAGCTAAAGGGGAGCCTGAGCTTGTTGGTGTTTCCGTACAGCACAATGATGCTAAGAGTGCGAGGCAGCCCCAGCCATCTGTGCAGATAGCTGCTCACCCTTTGCTTGAAGGCTTCCACCACAGTCATGGGGACCTCGTAAATCAGCAGAGGGCAGAGGATTCTTGGGAGGATCCCATGCTGGTAGACCCAGGCCTTTGAATCTTCCAGGGAGCCCAGACTTGTCCACTGTCTTCAGCCATCCCTCCAGGTCAGCACTGGTTGCCTTGATGGACTCTCTGTCCTCCCTTCTGCACTGACATGTCGATGTAGTTGTTGCTCAACAGGAAGTTGGAGAGCCTTCTGGCTATCATGCTGAAGAAGATCTTGCTCTCCACATTGGGTAAGGAGATGACTCGAAACTGTTCGATGTCCTCAGACTTCTCATCGTTTGAAATATTCCCTCCGCAAACCTCCATGCCTGGGGGATCGTTTCTCTCCTCCAGATCACCTTCAGGGCCCTCCAAAGCCAATGTAATAGCTTTGGGCAGTTCTTATACACCTTGTACGGTACATCGCTTGGGCCTGGTGCTGAGCTGATTATTATTATTATTATTATTATTATTATTATTATTATTATTATTACAAGCGTTACTACTCTTGGCATTGTTATTAGCATTCTTAATAGTATCAATATTAAAACACTTACATACAGCTTACAAATAGTTTAACATATAGATTTATCTTAGCTTTTGGCCGTGCTCTCCCTCTGCCTTTCTATCTATCTCTTTCCCCTCCCCCTCTTGTTCCCCCCTTCTTTCTCTCAACCCAACTGGTGCCATCAGATCCCACCCACCTCTGAGTCTGGATCTGTCTGAGGTCTCTGCCTGTTAAAAGGAAGTTCTTCCTCGCCACTGTCGCCAAGTGTTTGCTCATGTGGGAATTGCTTTCAATTGTTGGGTTCCTATAAATTTAAAGAATCAATGTATTTAAAGAGTGTGATCTTGACATGCTCTATATGTAAAGTGTCTTGAGACAACTTTGTTGTGAATTGACGCTATATAAATAAAATTGAATTGAATTGAATTGAATGCCTCCGCACTTACCCCTCTTCTGCTTCCACATGTTCCTCCCGAGGTGCCACCACTATGTACTGGATGCAGGAGTGGGGGTCAGGGGTTAAGCAGCAAATTGCAGTCCACGTCCACTGGGTTTATGTGCGTGAATATAATTCTCCAGATGTCGAGCAGAAACTCTCGAGAATAAGTGCATCTTGAGATGTGAAGGCACGACAAGGACGAACAACATGAAAAACATGAAAAACATGAAAACATTTTTCTGTAAGGACAGAGAGGAGCCGCTGCCTGTGCACGTGTCGCCATCTTGGTTCATATTCCTTCATTCTTTAATTTGAGCACATAATATGTTTTACTCCTGGTTTTGGTGCTTCCACTGTGAAAGTCAGCCATGTTGATGGATGTTTCACCACTAAGTCTGACTGGGGTGTGGGTGTCTAGAGAGGAAGTGACATCAAGCATACCTTTTACAGTTTTACCATCCATGTTAATGCCTTACCAAGTGGCCTGTGCACCGGCAATCCAGTCTCACTCCAAATTGTGAAATACCTACTGTCGGTTTAGAAATACATTCAATGTAAAGGAATACTACTACTGCAACTATTGCTATTACTACCACTACTACCACTACTACTACTACTACTACTACTACTGCTACTACTACTACTACTACTAATAATAATAACAATAATAATAATAATAATGATAATAATAATAATAATAATAAATGAATGAATGAATGAATGAATGAATGAATGAATGAATGAATGAATGAATGAAAGAAAAAACTATGGAGTGTATACATAAACCAAATGGATACTGTGAAAAGAAAGTGTACAATTGTAGCTAGAAAAGTTATCAAAACAAAGCTAAGGCCACAAGCAATCTTAAAATAAATCAATTTCCCCCGAAAATAGAAGAGATGTCTGCCATGTTTTCTGTTCACACCAGGGAGGAACTGGGCAGTCACCTGACCTCCAGTATGTACCCACGTCACAATTTCAAAGCCATTATTGTAAAAGCACTACATATTGCAATTTGGAGTGAGACTAGGCTGGGCTTAGACTAGGCTTACTCAAAGAACTGTGCAAGTGTAATATTTCAGTTCTATTTTTTTCATTCCAGCTCTATTACACAAAATAACTCTGCTCATCCTTAAGAACTCAAAATAAAAACCACTAATCCAAGTACAGTGCAAGCTAATCCAGTTTTCAGTGATGTCACACCCCACAGGAACCTGGAAAGACCCCACCTTATATAAAACCAAGCTTGCCCTGTCTGTGGTCCTTTGTTCCCACCTGATCTCTCTTTGTCCACAAACTAATCTGCAAGAACTTTCCACCTCTCAATCTTAGTCCCAGCCAAAACTCCAGTATTAAGCCATCCTCCAAAGTATCAGAAACCATATTACTCCGGACATAAGTCTCAGTGTTGGTAGCGGTTCATACTGAACAAGAACAAGCTCAAAGTTCAGTTCACACATTTTTAAAATGAACCAGTTCAGGTTCATAGTTCAAAATTTTAAAATTTGACCTAATAGTCACAAAAAAGGTCCCCAGTCATTGCTATAGCCCATTACAGAATCTTAGAAATCGGTTACTTCATAAGTTTAACCACCGAAACAGTTCTTCATTAGTTTGCTACTATGCAGAAAGTAAAACTGGAGGTGCAGCAATGGTGTACTGTAGATGCAGTGGTCATCTTATTTATCCTGGGATATCACATATTATTTGTCCATGGAGAAGTAATGTTTGTAGTCCCTTCACCAGCCATCCCATGCAGCTCAAGTTTGGTGACATAAAGCACTGCGACACAGTGGCACGTCATAGTGATACCAAGTTGGGCGCTTTTCTGCCAGACTCTTTGGACTTTCTGTGTACATTTTTGGCATTAAGTTATATAATCGAGGGCTCCGGAAAATCCAACGGTATCTGGCAACATTTGTGAATGGTTTTTACTATCCCAATATCGCTGTTAACCACCACAACAAGAAACTGTCTCTCACGTCAACGCTTACACAGCTAGAGATGAGCATGTTCCTTCACTGTTTACAAATATATGAGTGTGTTCATGAAAGCACGCTCTTTTCACACATGCAGGCACAAAACTGATAATTCTCCTATCTACATTAATTTCAATAAGAAAATGTACACTTTTTCTAGCTGTTATTTTAGACATGTATAGCTGGTGAACAGACAGGCAACCAAGTTCTTTGAGTCTCAGGAGTCTCTGTCATGCATTTTGGGGGAAATAAACATTAAGCGTCATCCGTCTGCTCTGTACAAAGCTCTGTCAAAGAACCCTAATTCTGTTTTCCTAATTGCCATATCACTGGCTGATTTAAGGATTCCTGATTGTTGGGAATGGCCACAGAGTGGCTGGTACGAGCCTATATCCCAAACTCTAATTAAAATTTCCTGCTTTAATAAACAAGTTATAAATCCTGCTACACTAAAATGACTTGCCTCACTCTCCGCACTCATCTACCAAAACACCCTCCAAATTTGTTGGTATATTTAAACTGTAAAAATTGTATGTCTCTCCTTAATGCTCTGCGCATGCTGCTGTTGCCAGGCATCAGTATTGTAGTAGTTTTTTAACCCACCACAACTCAATCATCCACCTGTAGGCTCCAAAGAGGGGTTTCATGGTACCTGCATATCGCCTTCAAATAACCTTGATGTAAATATATCTAAGTAAAGGAGTGACCTTGTGGCCTGTATGCCGGACTCTGATTATGATTTTGCTGCTTTGAAAAACAAATTATTGACTTATCTGTCTAAAATCTGTTTGGAGGTGACAGTGTGGAATGTAAAAAAAAATTAAAGTGATATGACTGTTAATAGTGAACAACTATTATGTAATAGTAAACAAAACCTCAGCACAAATATTATCCAGTTGACTCAAGAGTTTTTATAAATTCCACTAACACGTATAATCCAAATTTTGCCATTTAAAGAACTTGGCACAAGTATTGGTGCTTGTATACTTGAACTGACAACAGGTGTTTGTTTGATCATACATACAGTTGTTTCTGAATGACCATGTGATGATTAGGCAAATGCACAGGAACCAGCTCCTGTCACTAAATAAGGGCTTAATTGATTCCCATAGTGGGATTTTGAAACCTAATTTGTAGCTTTTGTAGTAAATCACTGTTTTATCTCATCTTTAGGTATTTTTTCATATCTGCTTTAAAAGGGTATACATTTTTAACTGTTCGATGATGTAAAAACTATTTCAGGTGAAAAAAAAAACTGAAAAAACATCTAATGTTTACAGGAGGAGAACATACACAGGGACAGGGAGACAATACATTAGACTTGTCCAACAGTACATCAAAGTCACAAGGAAAGGGCATCCTCACTCTCTGGTCGAAAGGAAGCTGACGTACAGAAGAAGGGGGAAGGTTTTGCACTGAGTATCTATATAAACCAG
Organism: Acanthurus tractus; assembly: GCA_029783725.1. Taxonomy (NCBI): domain Eukaryota; kingdom Metazoa; phylum Chordata; class Actinopteri; order Acanthuriformes; family Acanthuridae; genus Acanthurus; species Acanthurus tractus. The sequence continues at coordinate 4,165 of JAQNCA010068612.1, read as the reverse complement.
TGAATACAGACAATATGCCCACATGCAGAGTAGGAATGGAGTTCTCAGCTTTTTTTATTGGCCTGATCTTGTCTCTTAGTTTTTGCGAGCTAAACTCAGCTCTTACTTTGAATGGTTCAGGGGATGGTCTGACACAAAGGGCTGGGCTCACAGAGGACAGGACTGCTGCTGGACTCAGCAGTGAGGCCTCAGCTGTGAAATGCAAGCTCCAGGGTACCGCTCGCCAACCTGCATTCTCAATGGATGGTGACTTTGTTATCGGGGGTGTTTTCACAATACACCGCTACAAACACACAGAGAGGCGTAACTACACCACGATACCTGAGCCCCAAAGGTGCAGAGGAAGGTTAGTAAGAGTGGAGAATTAGTGGATGTTTCATGTTTCTTATCCGAATTTAACAGGATGAAAACAATTAAACTCAATATACTGAAAATTGTTAATCACTGCTTTAAAATTAAATTCAACTGTACATTGGACATACATGTAAATATGTCCATAAGTTTGGTCATCAAGTGACTCTGTGATATATGTGTGGTTTCCAGAAATAGAGCCACTATTGTTTATAACTGGGGCAAATGTATGGCAGATCTGATATATTGTGTAGTTTTTGTAAAATTGTGAAATGCCATTATCATATGTAATATTGAACAATTAAATGAGTGTCTTTTTTACAGTATTGAGGCCCTTGAACTGCGCTCCTCCCGTGCAATGATCTTTGCCATCGAGGAGATTAACAACAGCACTGAGCTGCTTCCAGGCATTGAGCTTGGTTACCAGATCCATGACTCGTGTGCCTCAGTACCCCTGGCAGTTCATGCAGCATTTCAGCTTTTAAATGGTCTAGACTCGCTGTTTTACTCCAGTGACAATTGTTCACAATCTGATATGGTCATGGCTATTGTTGGTGAATCAGGGTCCTTACCATCCATCAGTGTGTCACGAGTCATTGGGTCTTTTAACATTCCTCAAGTAAGTATGCTACAATTTTTAGAAAACTGTGCTCAATAATACAACTGCTACTTTTCTCTGACCTGTCGAATAGTTACATTGTTGTTCTTCTACAGGTGAGCCACTTTGCCACCTGTGCATGCCTGTCTGATAAGCAGCAGTACCCGACTTTCTTCAGAACAATCCCAAGTGATCAGTTCCAGGCTGATGCGCTGGCCAAGCTAGTAAAACACTTTGGCTGGACTTGGATAGGTGCTGTGCGATCAGATTCAGACTATGGCAATAATGGCATGGCAACCTTCCTAAAAGCAGCACAGAAGGAGGGGATCTGTGTGGAATATTCTGAATCTTTTTATCGAACCCACCCACAGAGCAGGATCAAGAGAGTAGCTGATGTTATCCGCAGGTTCCATCTTTATGATAATACTTTTTTTGCTTGTGCTAACACTGACCTTTTCTACAGAAAACCACAAAAATTTTGGCAGACATGACATAAATTATTCACAATTTTGCTGGAAATTCTGTCCTACATTTTTTCACATTATGTTTTGAATATGTTACTCATTGAACACTGGTATTGTTTTCAAAATAGAGTTAATGAGCAACACTGAATATGAAATCCTTTTTTTCAATTTTCTATGTACATTTCTAACAGTCTTAAAACAGTCTTAAAAATTTTATTTAGAATACAATGCAATAAAAAGCATATAATGCAATATAATGTAATGTTTCTTCAGGTCAACAGCTATGGTTGTTGTAGCCTTTGTGGCCTCCACAGAATTGAGGATCCTGCTGGAGGAGCTGTCCCATGATCCTCCTCCACCTCGTCAGTGGATTGGCAGTGAGGCCTGGGTAACCAACCGAGACATGCTTAGGTTCAACTTCATTGCTGGAGCCATTGGCTTTGGGATTGAGAAATCTGTTATCCCAGGTCTGAGAGAATTCTTACTGGATCTCTCTCTCGCTGAAGTTGCTGCCTCTCCACTGCTTACTGAGTTCTGGGAGAACGCATTCAACTGTAGGCTGGATAAAAGTATGTTTATCTGACATTTAACATAGGAATTCAAAGTGAGGTCACCGTGGTTGTATTTGATGAATGATTCTCTAAAGCTTTCTGTGTTAACAAGTCATCAAGTGCCTTAAAATCAAATTAGAGATTTCAATTACTTTTTACTTTTCTCTGAGTTAAAAAGTTTCCAGTGGCTTTAAGGTCAAACCCCAAATTTCTGTTGAGAGAATTTAAATAAGCTCCACTGCAATAATAATGACACTAAAATCCTGAACACAGGCACAAAGTATGTGGAAAGTCCACAGGCCAACAAGTTGGTCACCAAGTTGGCTACCATCTTTTTTCAATATGGTATCTCCTGATGATGAAAAAATAATCCCATTACCAGAGGATAAAGGCACTTTATGTCCTGATAACAAGATAAATTCATGCATTATCATATACATTATCCTTTTATCATAAGACATATGTGACAATGAGATGAACCTTCTTTCAATGACCTTGAGATAAACAGAGTGTAGAGATAGAATTGAGCATAGCTGCTCTGGGCTTGTGTGTTTTTATGCATTAGGGGGCTTACAAAAAAAAAGAAAATGTCAAATGCTGATGTTTCATGAATGACTTTACACATCATAAACTTAGTAATTCCAGCAAGGGATGTTTGGCAGGTACAATAAGCACCATCTGCATGTGTGTCTTTTGCTGCAACCACAGATAAGAATGTGTGTAATGGAACTGAAGACATACAAAGGCTCCAAAACCTGTACACTGACACTTCTCAGCTCCGAATCACCAACATGGTGTACAAGGCTGTTTATGCCATAGCACATGCTATTCATAATGCAGTGTGTCAAGACATAAACTCTACAACTCAGTGTGACAAAGGGACCAGGATAGACTCTAAACAGGTTGGTTGATGATTGTCAAGTAAATATAATATTATGTAAATAATAGGTTATAATATTAATAACTTTTCATTTTATTAAAAGGTTTTTCGTTTTCTTATTATCTAACTTTACACCATTCTCACAGGTTCATGCTCAACTGAAGAAAGTAAATTTTTCTGTAAATGGTTATGATGTGTCATTTGATACTAACGGGGATCCTGTGGCCAAATATGAGCTGGTTAACTGGCAGAAAAGTGAGAGTGGCAGCATTGAAATGGTGACAGTAGGACACTATGATGCATCACTGCCAGAGGGCCAGGAGTTTCATATCAACATGAACATCACCTGGGTGGATGGAGCTTCACAAGTAAAGACCCCAAAAACAATAATTAACAAATTCAGTATTTGTTACCTGCTCCTGAATATGAAATGAATCACTTATACATTCCAAAGTCACAGTAGTTGGAGAAAATCCAAACCCCTAATTATGTACAAATATAGCATCAAATTTTAATGACATAAGACATTAGCCGACTGGGAGAACAAAATTAAGTGGGTGTCCTCCAAAGTAAAAGTACATGCTGTTTTTAAATGTGTTTTCTTATCACAGCAATAGGCAATTTGTACTGTTATGATTGTGACCTTGGAAAGTAACCATTCATTTGTTTAACTCACAGTGCTTAAAAAATCCAGCTAAACTTCATAATGAACATTTTTCACAAAACAGTTGCTTTGCCATTCTACCCTCGGCAGTCTATGGATGAATATTAGGGTCATGAGAAAAACGTCCAAAGAGAAACAATTATCATTTTTTTTAATTCAAGAAAAAAGTTGAAATTTTGAGAATAAACTAGAAATTTTGAGATTTAAATCAAATTTAAGATGATATATTTTTGTTATACACCTTGAGAAATATGTAAAAATTCAGCGAATAGAGTAAAACTAGAGTTTTTTTATCATGCACATTGAGAATAAAGTCAGTGATAAGAAAATGCAAAAAGAAAATCATTTCAACTTGATTCTCAAAATTTAAAATTTTTCAATTGCATAACAATAAAAAAATCTTCCTCCTCCGGTTTTTCTTCTTTATCCATGACCTTAATACTCTTTCCACAGCAGTCACATTGCAGCTGCTTTAGGAAGGAAATCTTTAACATCAAGTCAAGATTTGTTACACTGGTCAATACATGTATTGTCATGTGAGTGTTGATGAAAGAAAGAGTAGGAAAATATGTAGCTTAATGGGCCCTATCGTACACCCGGCGCAAAGGCAGTGCGCCAGTGACGCAGATGTCATTCCTATCTTACACCCCGCGCAAA
>JAQNCA010068611.1:0-10295 GCA_029783725.1 Acanthurus tractus | reverse complement strand
TCCCCCAAAATATGTAAAACTGAATTTTCCAAATGCCATTTTTACTAAATGTTATTTGTTCTCTCACTTTTTGTAGGTTTGTGGACAAATATACAGAGTTGAAAAGCTATAGTGAGTTGGATGACTGTACTCTGTTTGAGGATACTGGAAAGGCTTTGCTCACAGAAGGCCTTGTGCTAAGAAGTAGAGGAGCTCCTCCTGTAAGAGTCCTTTAATTTTGAGTTCTTATCAGGGCTTACTTTAAACTTTGATTTAAATTAGCAATCAAGAAGCTGCTAATTCCAGTCTTAAAACTAGTAAATCTAGTAAAAAATAAAACAGTCAATTTTCTGGACACAGAAAAACACCATGCCAAAGCCTGGCAGGCTATGAAATTTAACAAACTAAGTCTTGTCTCAACCAAACCACAAACCTAACTGCGCCAGCAAATTTGGCTGAACATGGTAAATACATCCATAAGGCACATTTTTATTGATCCACCAACTTTAACACCTCACCTGAAAACATTAAAATTGTGTTACTTTAATAGACCTACTGCATTTGGGCCCTATCTATCCCTATCTGGGAAGACGTTTCACTTCTCATCCAAGAAGCTTCTTCAGTTCCACACCTAGTAACACCTGAATGTCCAACTAGTCTGGTTTGGGATTTTTGTATGTTTCAGTTATTTAAATGCTAGTGATACAACAGCAGCAACAACAATAATAAGACTAGTGATGAATGTAATAATTAAGCATATCAGACTCCACACAGTAATAACCTCTGGTCAGTTATGCAGACTCCCATGAAACCAGTCAGAAGTATTAAAACTAGTAAAGTCAAGGGGACATGCTTACAATGAGTCCATTAGATAGTTACATATAGTTGACAGTTGGGTTTCTTTTTTATTTAAAAGGTACATTTAAGAGGAATTGCTGTTCTACCACCATATTATCTCAGACAACATATTAAAAAACTTGAAACGACATCATTGAATGATTATCTAAGGTTTCGTATTTAAAATCAAACAAAACTTGCAGAAAATATTGCAAATTCAATTTGAAGTTCAAAGTTTTTGTATGAGTAATCAGATAGGTTGGGAAAAAAAAACTTGAACCTATGTAATAATGTGTTGCCGCAGATGGTCTCAGATCCCAGTTTTGAATGCATGATCACAGCACTGCATTTTCCCAGCAGGTATCGGCAGAGCCCAAGGATCCAGTGCTTGAGCTGAAGTTAACAGTCATGTTGGCAGAGCAGCAGTCAGCCAGTGCCGATAGTGAGAGGACAACAGCCCATACCATAAAAAAACCATAAACTTCAGCAGTCTAAGGATAATTTGATGAGCTGAATATTCTCAATTTTTTTAAATTTAACTTATAAAAATTGTTCTGTGTACTGTGTATGCTCCTCCTCTGGATGTGATGATCATTCAAGGAAAACAGCTGTTCTTCAACTACCAAGTCAAGATATGCCCATCAGTGATCTTGACCAACATCAAAAAATTCCTCTGTGGATTGTTTGCCACCAACTTTACATTTATAAGGCTAATATTGCAGTTGTGAATGGGTTCAAAACCTAGAAAAAGTACTTACACACACTGTATGTAAGGGTATATAACTGTATTTGGAAATAAAATGTGAAATTAAAGAGTCCTGATATCATTATTATTATTATTATTCATTATTATTCATTATAATGTTATGAATATATGAATAATATGAAAAACTGAATGTATCACTATTTGACTTTGTGTAATCTCTGTCTAGAAACAACTTTTTTATTTATTATCTCTTCTGTAATTTTAGCCCAAGATTTTTAAAAAAATACATTGTAGAGTTTATTAGTGCAAAAATGAGGCTTAATGAGGCATAGTTTAAAAAGAAAGACTGTGGCGCTGCTTATTACACTATTTCTAGTTCTCCTTAATACAATCCCCAACCAAAATCGGAAATAAACAAATGAATGGCTCAATAAATTAATGGTTACATGGTTGGCAGTGGGAATGACACAAGTACGTATGTGCATGCTTGCTCACGTCATGAAAGGAACGACGGGTGGAATCAAACCCACGTGCAATGGGCAGCAGAACATGGAAGTAACGCAGAAGTAAGAAACTTTTTGGGCACTCCATGCTCCACTAAGCAATTTTTCATAGGACTGAGGGGCCATAGTGGGTCCGGTGTCCAGTTCTTATAATACAGCCGTGCAGCAGCCAATGACCGCCAATCATTTTCTTTGTGAAATTTGTTATTGTTTTGGAGACATTGACATGACTTTTTGGACAGCCAGAACTTGTTGTTGAACATGCTGGCAGATTACATTTACTGTTTTTCCACCTCATGTAACTGACTTTGAATCTTGCTTACATAACACTAGCTCTCTTGCTAATGGCAAAGCTGAAGGTTTCAGTCGGCCAAATGCACTAGTGTACTCCTATTGTCATAATTACGAGATCCCGATCTCGTAATTATGAGATAAGGTGTCTAATTATTTTTATGCAGTGAATACATTGCGCTTCCGTACATAACAGACAGGTCCTGACTCCTGGCAGACACGCAGTCATTGTAAAAAAGGTTACAAGTGGGTCCGAGAACTGATAAGCAGAACCAAAAGTAAATATTTTTTGGAGGGTACCCGGTACCGCCATTTTTGATTTGGTTCCTACTAGGAACCAAATATCGGTACCCAACCCTAGTAAGTGACCATGGTATAAGCAGGGTAATGCCTCTACAGAAGTAACCATCCTCTGTGCATTAATTCCTGATAACTGGACACCTCATGGGGCATTATCCTATACGTAATTAAGGATGTAAGGGACAGGTCATTTTGCTCACTGAGAAGAAAAACTGATGCCCCTCATGATATACAGGTATTTGGATGGTAGACTTATCAGTGTTATAGTTTCACATGCTGTTCACTTTGCACAAAATTTCCTAAAAAGAAAGGATCCTAAAAGCATTCACTTTTCCCTGCTTGTGCATAGTCTTTTACACCTTTTAAACTCAATTAAGGTCTGGAAATTGTTAGTTCTTTTTAACACTTTGAATGCTTTGTTTCTAGATTTGATTTAATTTTATTAAATTTTGCCCTGTCAGCACTACTAAAACTCCAGAGTCTCTACCTCCAGAGTCAAACTCATCCCTACCTCTGTCATTATAGGATGATGGTCACTTCCTATTATGGTTTGTTTGATCATTTTCCAGTTACACCTACCGGCTACTGTTTCTGACACTAAAGTAAGATCTATGGCTAATTCTGTACCACTTCTAGTGATTCTTGTTCCACTTCCATAATTAACACACACTAGATTTTTGATTTTAATTAGTTCCTCAATTATTACTCGAGTGCCGTTACCATCCCATAATGTACAATGACCATTAAAATCTCCACAACAAATTACTTTACCGTACTAATTACTAAATTACTTTACATGTATTATAGACATTTACTATTTTTTTAACACCATCTTTTGTCCAAACTTCAATAACTGTCATCTCCCAATCTTTTCCTTTCTCCAGTACTCTGTATTGTACCCCTTGCTTCACAAATATTTTACATCCTCCTCCACTTCCCTCCATTCTATCTCTGCACATATTATCATATCATATTTAAAACTGGTTTAAACCAAGTGTCTTGCACACTAATAACTTCTGGCTTATTTTTAAGGTCATTTATAAATCCTTTAAATTCCTGACCATTCCCTATCAATCTCCTGGTACTCCATTGCAAAATTATCATTTTTCCCTTTCAAGGCCTCCTGGTTTCCATTTTGCTTCAAGTTTTTGGTAATTTCCTCCCAAGATAATTCTTTAATGTCTAAGAATTTTTCCGTCGCTCTCACAATTATCTTGATTTTCTCTGATTGGTGTTTAACTTGATCTGCAGTTGATTACGTAAGCAACAAACAGAATAAACTTATCCATGGCCAGCTATGTAGTCCTATATCCTTGTCCTCTTTGACCTGCTTATGTTGTTCTAGGTTTAACTTGTTGAATTTCCTATGCTCTCTCAGCATTGCGTTAAGCCTTTAGTCGAACTATGAGCGTTACGTTGCTGTCATTGTAAAATTACTGAAGTGAAAAATGTGGAATAATCAATGCTGCTGAGTTAACAAGCTTCTTAGTAATGTTAATCTGTGCATTGGTTATTCCTTTACCTTGAGCGTTGTCATATTGCTAGTCTTTTGGGATGTCATTCAGTCAAATTCAAAATCCTTAAAAGTGAGAAAAATGCTTATTACAATAAACTGGAAAGCTGTATGACTAAACATAAGGCCTAATGCTTGATTTCCCATTTCTGGTGCGTCATCTACACATTTACACAAGTAGGCATGTTGGAAATGAAATTATACTATCATCAGATTTGTAAGTAGTTTCCGTTAAAATTGGCAAAAAAGTCGTCATAATGAGAACGTGAAAGAAATTTAAAATTTGTAAACATTTTCTCCGCTGACCTGTTGCATTCATTATAACAATTTTGATGTGAAGATATACTCTGCCAGAGTTTGAGAAGTTATTTTTAAGGTATCCTGCTTGTGCTTGAAAAGTGCTTGAATATGTCGATAAGTTGAATTTCGATGCGCCTGTGGTAGGGTAATTCCGGCAAAGACGGCATCTGCCTCTAACTGAAGCAAAGGTGCTGGAATAAACATAGACATTTTTTCATAATGTTATTTAGAGACGTCTAGAGGAACTATATAAGTGTTTCCTGTCATGTTAATTAGACAAAAAGTCCTGAACGGTACATTTAAATGTTTTCTGTCATGTGAATAAGGTGACAGGTCATGAAAGCAACATGAAGGTGTTTTGTATCATGCTCTGTTTCTTTACTTACATCATGCTGACATCGGTTTGCATTAAACTTTTCTCCCACATGTTAAACCTTTTGTAAATAAATATATACATTTGTAATGAATACAATGTCTAAAATGACACAAACACAAATACATTTTGCTGGACTTAGACCTTTTACAAAACTATTTCCTAATTGGTTAGGTCACCATTGTTGTTGTATCTTCTTTTGAATCATTTAATCTATCAGTGATACAAATTTGGCAACCTTTTACAGACAAATATTAGACAAATCTTTATCTTAAATATGCTCCAAAGTACATTTTGCTGAACTTTCACAAATCCATTCTTAATAGGTTAGGTCACTGTGATTATGGCAACTTATTGTCAATGCTTTGCTCCATCTCAGATAAAAAATGTGGGGACATTTGCTGTAGAAATTTGGAAATATGACACATCAAAATACACACTTGACACCAAAAATGACAAATACAAACAGGCCTAGACTTTGCTGACCTTTGACCTTTCACCAAACTATTTCCTTAACAGTGTATTCACCATTGTAATGATGACTCCCTCCTAATGCTTTATCTATCACTAATACAAATTTGGTAAATTTTCTGTAAAATTTCAAGATCCCTCCTCAAAATACCTTCCAGGACCAAAAAAATTACAAACAAAATAATCTATCACTTACACAAGTTTGGAAATGACTTGCTGTGAAATTTTGGAGATATAACATAAAAAACTTACCAAAGATGATTCATAAAGGCAATAACATTTCAGTTGACAATCTATGATAATCTATGGTAGAAATTTATGGTAAAATCTTGCGAAATTTGAATCAGTGATAGAATTACACAACTGTGAAAAAATGCCATGACAATGATAAACTGACCTTTTAAAAAATAATTTGGTGAAAGGTCAAATCTTTGTGTCATTTTTGGTCTCAGGAGGGTGTTAAATGTGTCATTTCTCGAAGATTGTGCGGTAAAATTATACAAAATCAGTATCAATGACAGATAAGGGTACAGGGTAGAGGACACAACAACAATGCTGACCAAACCTTTTGAGGAAACTGGTGAAAGGTCAGAGTTTAGGGATTAGTATCAGTTTCTGTAAATTTTGGTCTTGAAGGGTATTTTGATTTGTGGTTTCTCTAAATTTCTACAGCAAAAAGTTATCAATGTTGTATCAGTGCTATAAAAAGACACCTGTAAGGAGTTGCCACGCCAATGCTGAACTAAACTATTAAGGAAATAGTTCAATCAAAGGTCAGAGTGTTAGTCATTGTATCTGCTTGTGTCATTTTAAGTTCTTAGTGGGGTATTTTGTGGTGTCATATTTTTAATATTTTACAGTAAAATAATACCAAATTAGAATATGTGATAGATTAGGACATTGGGAAGAAGATACAACTAAAACTGCAAACTAACATATTAAGGAAACTAGTTTGGTGAAAGGTCAGAGTTTAGAGAATTGTATCTGTTTGTCTCAGTTTTGGTATTGGGGAGTTTTTTAAAATAGAGGTTAGTAAAATGTTACCAGTTTTGTACCTGTGATAGATAAAAGCATTGAGAAGGGGATGCCATGGCAATGGTGACCTAACCAGTTAAAAAATCCAGTAAGACATATATGGGTTTGTGTAATTTTTGCCATTATTTTTTTATTCTAGTTTTTTATGTTACTAACAAAAGGTTTAACTTGAGGGTATAAAGTCAAATGCAAACCAATATTAGCAAAAACACGGAACATGATTTGAACAGCTATACATTTCTTTCATGATCTTTCATCTAAACTACATGACAGAAAACAGCTACATGTTTCATCTAAGACCTTATGCCTTAATCCCATGACAGGAAACACATCTTTATTTCTTCTAGACGTCTATGGTTAACATTACAGAAAAAAAACCCTAAATTTTCCTTGCAGGACTTTTGTCTCAGTCCTTGGCATTGACTGTATTTGCAGCAGCCGTGTTTGCCGTAATTGTTCTACTTTTAGGCGCACCGAAATTCAAACGGCGGCTTACGTATCAATGGTTTGGCCAAAGGAGGCTCACTTTGAGTGTGTAGCCTCATATTCTTTACCTACTAAATCCCACCTATCAGTCTTGTATCATTCCACTCACACCCTGCTGCTCTACCCTTCTCCTGCAGCCTCTCTCAGCTGCACATATTACACAGTGTATTTTTTTATTTTCTACATTTTCTTTGACTCTACATCTCTCACATCTGTCAGCGTTCTTTTCCTCCAGTATATACATTATGTCATTTAGGCCAGTATGACCCACCCTGAGTCTCATCATGATGGTTTCCTTTCTCCTGTTCCTTTCTTTGTAGATCTTTGTAATTACAGTTTTTTAATTTTCTTAAAAATCCCTGCCTCTCTGATCATCCTTCCACTTTTTCTGCCATATTTTATGCCTTTCTTCTTAATTATTGCTTTACCCTCTCCTTTCCCAAAAGGGATTGGGACTGTTATATTCTTTTACAGTGCCCTTTTTTGCTAGATTGTCACCAACCTCATTACCCTTTAATCACTCATGTGCAGGGAACCAGGCAGAACTGCACTGCTATGTCACCCCTGTGAAGTCTGAGCAAACGGTTTTGGATTTCAATAAGCAAGTCTTCTCTGATTGTGCTTGTTGACTGTTAACTTTCCAGAATAGCTATTGAGTATGTGCACATCACCACTTTATCTGATATGACCTCCTATACCCACTGTAGACTAATAATTGCTGCTACTTATTCTGCTGTGAATACAGACAAATGATCCCACAGGCCATTGGAGATGCATATTTCAAATTCTGGTATGTACACCCCTCTTTCCACACACCCCTTTGTGTTCTTGGAGCCAAAATATTTATTATTTAGGTTGTAAATATTTTGAGGTAACACGTCCTATTCCTGCCATGTTTTCTGTTTAGCAGCAAAAAGCTCTACCACCAAAAGCAGTTTAACAACACACCCTTGTGACAACATTACAGCATGCACTTACAAGGCCCAATGCACAGAGAGAAATTGAGGTAAAATTAAAGAAGGTTCAAATAAAGGTAGAAGAGACAACTTCTTGAAGACACCCTAGAAGCCATCCAGCAAGAGAAACAGGGGGAGGCAGAGGCGGCTTTAGCTGAGGCTTATGTCCTTGAAGCATGAAGGTGGCAGACATCGAGATGCTGTCATGGGTTTTTGATACTGACCAAGACTCAGCCCGTCAAATAATTGAGAGAGGTGAAAGGTATGTTCGAGGTTCCTAGTTTGCCATGATCTACTTACAGCTGAGCTCACGAAATTCAATGACAAGCCAGAAAATTACTGGTCCTTGATGTCTACATTTGCCAGTGGCATTGCCATTTTGATTTGAAACCCTGTGATGAGCTCGACATGCTAATCAAGTGTCTTGGACCAGAATCGGATTAGCATGTCAGAAGAGTGAGGTCAGTTTGTATCAATCACCCTGCAGAGGCACTCAGTATGGTCTGGATAAGGTTAGAGGAGTGCTTCAGCTCCATGGAGGTAATAAAGACTTCTCTCTTCAACAGACTTGAACATTTCCCAATGGTTGGAAAAAGAGACCCCTAACGTTTGCAAGTTAGGTAGCCTTCTCCTCCAACTTGAGTCAGCCCAAGTGAAAGGTTTTCTACCAGGTCTGTCTTACCTGGATACTGCACATTGCATTAATCCCATTTTGGAGAAACTGCCAACCAGACTTCAAGAGAAATGGATGGTGCACGGGAAAAAATACAAGCAACAATAAAATGTCAGGTACCCGCCCTTCTCTGTCTTCTCAAGTTTCATTCATGGAAGCAAAGAGGAGGAGTGACCCAAGCTTCATTGCTCCAACTTCCTGTATTGCACTACAGAAGGGAGAGAGATTCTCAGTGAAGGTGCACAGAAAAAAGGTGGACAGTAGGCCTGCACGATTAATCGTTTTAGAACCTCGATGTAGATTCACCCCTACATGCGATTTCATTTTTAAATTATGACAATTTTCTTTTCTTCCAAGAGCTGGCGGCACGGGTCAAAGTTGTAAACAAGCACTCCAAGGCTTCTCCCTTATCCAATGACAAAGCGCCTTTTGGTCACGTGATCCACAGAACACAGAGTCAAATAGTTGAGTTGAAAGTTTCTGAGGAGGGACTGCGGCGTTGCCGAAATAACGTTAATCGCAAGGAAAACCCAGTGAACAAATGAACGCAAAATGGATGTTGCTGAAAACCAAGGTAGTAGTGACGAGAATCAAAAAAAAAAATCGTGGTAGAAAATCATGATTTCAATTCAAAGCTAAAAAATCGGGATTCATGTTTTTTCCTGAATCGTGCAGGCCTAGTGGACAGCCTTCCAAGAGGCTCTGTTGGTCCAGTGTCCCATTTTTAAAAATCCATATCCACTGCATAAATGTAGTGTCTTCAGAGAGAAGTCTCTGGAGGAGTGAAAGGCCTTTCTCAGAGAAAACAGTGTATGTTTCTGTTATTGCTTCACAATCTTGCCCCATGCAAGAGTAGCAGAATGAGTGACCCATTCTGTTTGGAGTGGGTAGACTCTGTGTTTGTGTGACTCTGTGGCTTATTTTAGCCAATCACTGTGGGAGGACACTTTATAAAGCTGGAAAATGGTCACCTACCGTCCTCTTGCTTTGATGATGGAGGCATCCTCTCTCCCCGTTTGCCTCACTCTTTGTTCACCTTGCTGGCAGAGTCCTCATTGTGCGTCCATAGTCCAGGAAGTAAGCCGCTCCCAGGCCGTTTCTGGCTGGAACCGTGGCCACTGGTTGCTCTCCGTTCCCTTGCAGTCAATCGACTAACAGATTGGGCCTGGGCAACACCAACCTGGAGCTGTGCTACACTGGCTCACGGACTCAGGAGACGCTGCTGCTTTTCCCTTTTTGTTGGTTTTTCTTTTGTCTTGGGCTGCTTTTGATGTATTTTTACTGTAGGTGTTGGGTTGTCAGAGCTCACCTATCTTGCCGCTAACAAGTGTTCTCCCGCAGATTCTCATACAACTGTTTGGCTTGTAAAGGGCTGGGACTGCTTGGACTGTTTGGTGTGCTGCTCCTTTTAATGTTTTTCTTATGTGTGTGAGTAGGGGGTTTATTCTTCATTTTCTTTCTTTTTTTCTAAAGAATATTTGATTTAATTCCACCCTCACATGACCGTTTGTTTTTGCTCGATACCTTTTTTTTGTGTGGTTTGTGGTTTGTTTGGTTGTCACGTGACTGTATTTTAGTGATAAATTTTGTATGATTAGTTTGACTTTGGTGATTAAAGTGGTTAAGTTACAAGCTAGTGTTTATTTGCTCATTCTTTTAATTATTATATGGGGATGCATGCGCAATGAGAGAACAGGTTCCATTGTAGGGTATATTTTACACTACACAAAGGATAATGCAAAAACAGCTCCGTCTATGGACGATCTTACTTTCCTGCGAATCATGGAAAAGGAATTTCAATTCAATTCAATTCAATTCAATTTTATTTATATTGCGTCAATTCACAACAAGGTTGTCTCAAGACACTTTACA
>JAQNCA010068610.1:0-10299 GCA_029783725.1 Acanthurus tractus | reverse complement strand
GAGGGTGTCTGCCTCCCGGACTGAAATTGGAAGATTGTTCCACAGGAGAGGAGCTTGATAACTAAAGGCTCTGGCTCTCAATCTACTTTTAGAAATTTTTGGAACCACCAGTAGGTCTGCGTCCTGAGATGCAGTCTAGTCGGATAGTAGGGTACTTCGAGCTCTTTAAGATAAGATGGTGCCTGATCTTGAAGCGCTTTGTATGTAAAAAGAAGGATTTTGAATTCTATTATAGATTTTACTAGTAGCCAATGCAGAGAAGCTAATACTGGCGTATCTGTGCACGTTCTCATTCATCCAGGTCATAGTTATTCTAGGCAAATAAATCGAAGGCAACTGGATTCAGTAATATGTCTGTGAAGACGTTTCGCCTCTTATCCAAGAGGCTTCATCAGTTCATGCTTATCAGACTGGCCAGACAGACAGGCCTAGCCCATGATAAGTAATCTAATAAGTAAGACTGAACCATCTTAGTGCTGTTCCTTTAATGCCAATTGAATGTTGCAGTCTCAGAAGAATATGGTGGTCAATCGTGTCAAATGCAGCACTAAGATCTAGCAGAACAAGTACAGAGAAAAGTCCCCTATCTGATGCCAACAAAAGATCATTAGTTACTTTTACCAGTGCCGTCTCACTGCTATGATGTACTCTGAAGCCTGATTGAAATTCCTCAAGTAGGCCATTGTTATGTAAGAAATCACACAATTTATTGGCGACTGTTTCTCAAGAATCTTAGAGAGAAAGGGGAGGTTAGATATAGGCCTATAGTTGGCTAGGACCCTAGGATCAAGGATTGGCTTTTTAAGAAGAGGTTTTATAACAGCTACATTAAAAGACCGAGGTACATACCCTGGTGATAAGGAAATGTTTATTATATTTGGTAGGAAAGCATCAACTAAGGGCAAACTAAGGGCAAACTCTGTTGAATTGCACAGTTTTTTGAGTGGCTGGAATTCTCTTCTCTGGCTTTTGGCAATGATTGTCGTTTTGTTTGTCTGAGACAGAGCTTCCTGCTTGATTTATATTATTTTGAATTGACTGTGCATGTCACTCTCTAATTTCCCTTCCTTTTATGCTGTTCTCTAATATTCTTTAAGAGCAACATCACCAACTTTGAAACTGTCTTCCAGTCCTGTTTCAAGTTTTCATTTCTGACCTATTCATGTACTTTTTTTCTTGTATACTTGTTGGTTTTTCAGCCCATCTAAAACCTCCTCCCTTCTCACTAAGCTCTCCACTTTTTCTGTCGTCACCTTAAGACAAAAAAACCCACACTAGCATCTAGCTTAATAGCTCAAGCCTTTTATCATGATAAAATGTTCAAGCTCATTATGATATCCCAACTCTCTCCACAAAAAATAAAAAAATAAATGTTTATGACACTAATGTAATCAGTGCAGGGTTCCCACTTTTTCTCTGAAATTTTTTCCAGGACTCATTTTCAGATTTTCAGCCGATACAGACACACGTTATCATATCATACACTTATACATTCCCGTCCCCCTCATTCTTTGAAAGTGTTCTTTACTACAGTTGTAACTTGCATTTACCTTGATTGTTTCTGTATTTATTACTCAGACATTTGATGTGCAGTCTATGGCTATAATTTATCCATAGAAAATAATTATGACAAACTGGAGTTACAGTGTTCAATTGAGTAATTCCCAACTCAACTTTCTCTTCTCTCTTACTTTCTCTGGTGCAATTAATTTAAAAATTATTTATTTTCATTAAATAACTGAAAAACAATTTCCTTTTTTCATGTCAGTTTACTGCACAACCCAGATTTGCATTTCTCAAACGTAATTAAAGTCAAAATCAAAATCACTGCCAAAATAGCCAAGCAAATCATAAATCGTCATAAATATAACTGAAATATGATCAATAAAACTTTATTCTGCAGTACAATAAGGTCAATATAAAACAAAGAAATGTCATTCTGATAAAAATGCTCCTCAAAAAAGTTGCTCAGTTATTTTAGCTTTGCCACATTCTCCTGCAGGCTTTCCAGCTCTTCCTTTTTCTCTGTCACACTTCTCCGATACGTGTTTGATTTAGTCAGCATTGTGAAGTCCTGTTTTTTTTCCGCATTCACTGCCATTTCGTCTACCTCTTTCTGTATCATCTCACTGCTTTTCATTATTCTTCTCTGTTTTGCTTTCACATTTTCTATTTCTTGGTGGAGCTCCTTTCTTTTCTTCTCATTTGAAGTTTGTTATTTTTTCTTTTTCTCATCCTCAAGGTACATACCTCATCCTTGCTCCTTTGCAGTGTTGAATGAGGTCCGTTGGCAGAGCTTCATCTACTGCACACATAGCTATAGTATCCTGAAACAAGTGTAATGCTATTAGACTCTTCTTCAAGTTTTCGACAAGCATGTCCTTGTTGACGTTGTCTCTTTCTACTGCTGCTTGTTCATGAGACAGTGTGAAGAGACATTTCCCACAGTCCCACAGTGCTGCGTACTCTGCTCTGCCACTGACAAATCTTTTCAAAAATGAATCCAGCCAGCAACTGTAAATGAAATCTTGGATTCTTACTGGGATCATTATTGACAGGGCTTTCTTATCTTTTTCCAGAAGCTTCACTGCTTGAGTGTGTCCCATAAACTCTGAATTAAAATAATGCACCACAACCTTCCCTTCACATTCATTCCATTACCACACCACAACATCCAACTGTTCTGTCTGTGTCACTTTATTTAGGCATTCATCACAAGAAATCACGTAGCACTGCGCTTTTCTTTTATCTGTGATCAGCTGCTGTTTGAAATAAGGACCTAAACCAAAGCATGCAAGATAAGCAGACTTTGTTGCGCCACATGAAAACTGTTTGGCAATCACACTGTCCGGAAACATCTGTCCAAAAATTGCTGAGATGTCACAGCTGGAATTGAATAAATAGTGGGACTTGACCATCTTGATTACCCAGCAAATCTCTGCTTCAAACACGACTTGACTTGAAAAAAATGCCGAGTTTCCTTGTGGTTCTGTACTAGAGCCTTGGGATGCTGTATTTTCATGACTGACACTTTCAGTGGCTGTTTGTGGTTCTTTGTTGGTTGTACAGCTACTTCCCTCTCTGGTATCTTTTGAAGCAGCCCCCCTCATAAAATCTGTCATTCGTCTTTCATTCTTTAATTGGTATGCTGTCTTGATGTGACCTTGCCATCGCGCATGACTCTTTAGAGTTGACAAACCCATGTTGCAAACATCAAATGACTTTCTGCAAAACTTGCCCTTTGTATATCTCCTGACACCTCTCCTAGCTAGTCTCTGAACTAGGGGTCTTCCATCAACTCACTTTTGAATTTGGACTGTCTTCCTGACATTAGCCAGGTTTACATGCAGACTTTTTTTCTTTCTGATTGAAATCATTCCGATTGAAGAGTTCAGGTCAACTGTATACATGTGACGCGATCTATTCCGATCTGGTGTTTACATGTGCCACTACATTTAATCAGAACCGCCGTTTTACAGCTGTGTGTCACGCGCAGATCGATGAAAACATCACATGATTGATCAAAGATGGAGGTCTATCGTCTGATCGGCACAGCAGTTGCGATTGTTTTGACACTTTTATTCAAGCAAAAGCTTGATACTAAGGCGCTCATTTATTATTATTTTTTTATTTATTTATTTATTTATTGGAAGCCGCCATATCTTCAAGTGAGGAAACGTCACTGCGCATTTATGTCAAGACAGAGCATGCGCAGAATGAACACAGCCTGACAACTTTCCGTTTCACCGTTTACATGATAAAATTTTTCTTTTGATTGGTTTGGGAAAAGGAATATTCTACCCCTGTGAAACCGAATGAAATTCCATTCAGGTTAGGCCTGTTTATTCTGATTGAGGTGTTTATATGGAGCATTTTTATTCGGTTTAGGCTTCTAAACCGATTCTAATTGGAATATTAGGCTCCATGTAAACCCAGCTATTGTCACTCACTCCTTTAACAAGAGGACAACACACATTTGAAACTGTCTATTACTGCCTATGTTTGTTGTTTAATCAACCTGTCAAGCCCGTTGAATTTCATTTGTTTTGTTTAAAAGTTACAAAACTGATTGATAGCTGTAGTGCTAATTTAGCCATGTTAAATCACATTCATTTATGCTAAAAACAGTGGAAATAAGAAATCCCAGTGGTCAGGGATGAAGCAGAAATTTTAAAACTGAAGGTGCTCTAAGATGCCACCCCCCACCGCTGCTGCCACCGACACCGCTTTAGTATTAAACCAGTTTGAATATGGCTAATATGGCTCTGCTGGCCTACTGGAGAACTTAATGCAAAAATATGGACAAAAATGCCCCAATGTGCTCCAACTGTTACAAAATGTGCCCAGAAAATGACAGAACAAGCCAAATTGTGCCCCTAATGTGACAAAATATAGCTTAAATGCCCAGGAAATTCCAAAATGAACTTGAAAAATACCAAAATGTGCTCTTGGTATGCCAATATAAACCTGAAATGTTCAAAAATGTGATCAGATCATAAAAAAATTTACCCCAAAAAATGCCCAAATATGCCCAAATGTAGCTTTATTTGCTGATCAGGGTTTAAGAGGGTAAAGTTTGGTTCAGTGAGGAAAAAAATGTGCACAGTGACATGTAAACAGTCGCAAGGACAATTAACCCTTGGGTTCATCTGGTCCTGGCCTCCCCTTGTTCTAACCTTTATAACCTTGTTTATTTAGAACTTTCCCCTCTTATATTCTGTGTAGTGTTTGCAGACTGACATGTTGGGGTTAGGGTTAAATAATTCTCATGTTAAATAATTTTATCTTTTTTATACAATCAATTAATCATTTGAGAGGGAACCACATTTTAATTTCATTATACAACTTGTTGTATAATGACAAATAAACTCCCTTGCATCCTTGACTCTGTGGTAATTGGATATGTTTGCTTATTAGCGTGTGCACGCTAAATTCACATTCCGTGTCTGCACCTCTACCACCCACTGAGATGTAGGAGGTGTAGTGACCAATGTCACCATGATGTCACCATCATATGGAGGCGGACAGTCCGCTACTTTTCCAGGATAAGTTAGCTGTTTCCAGGACATTGGACCTTTTTTTCTCATTTTCCATATGTTTTCCATGATTTGAAAATTGGTCAATCATTTTCCAGGTTTTCTAGGTTTTCCAGGACACGTGGGAACCCTGTCAGTGGCTGTTGTTGCATAGAAAGATATCTGCCATTTACACAATGTACAACTTTGGATGACACAATTTAACTTCTCAGCTGGTCAATTGGTTTGGGTATGATATGGTGAGCAGTAGCTCCTTTGGAATCCAAGGGCTTTGCTAAGTCTGAAATTCAGCTTATATTCCATGTTGCAGGAATCAAGTCAGCTTTTGCTGTTTACTTCACTAAGAAAGAAGCAATGTTTCTCATGGGTGCTTACCTTGTTCTTATATTCAGTTTTCTCATCTGTGAGCAGTCTTTTAGGTAAACAAAATTTGTATGCAAAATCAAGAATACAATTAGGCACCTCTTCTGCAGACTTGTTCTTCAAAGTGCAGGCCTCTGCCCACTTTGTGAAATAATTAGCCATTACACAAATGTTTTGATTACCATCCATCTATAACCTTAGCTTAGCATAGCATTAGCATCAGGCCCACACAAACCTCAGCTTGGGTGTACTGAAATTTTTCCTTTAGACTGGCCCACTTTGACTGGCAATTTGAACACTGAACAACCTGAAAGCCAAATATTCAAACTTATGTACATCATAGGCCTTGGGTCAAGTTTCAAGTGTTTACTAAATTAATTTAACTTTTACTTTAAAATGGAAGATTT
Organism: Acanthurus tractus; assembly: GCA_029783725.1. Lineage (NCBI taxonomy): Eukaryota > Metazoa > Chordata > Actinopteri > Acanthuriformes > Acanthuridae > Acanthurus > Acanthurus tractus. Next base: position 4,493 of record JAQNCA010068610.1, on the reverse strand, counting down.
TCTCATGAAGTCGACTATTTTATACAAAACGGAGGTAAATTTGGGTGACCCGTCTGAATAACCCATATGTGGATATCCAGCCCACATACCAGGCCAGTAATAACAACTAATCAACTAATTTTAATTTTTACAGAGCTATTTTAGTTATTATGAATAATGGTGTAAAGGCAAAAAAAAGCACTTACCCCTAAGCACAAACATTGAAGCTCTTCTTTGATTGTGTATCCCTTGTGTTTTGTGAGGCTGTCAGGGAAGCAATAATGGACCTTAAAGTTAATAAATTCTTTAACAAGCTGCCAATCCATTTTCTTTTTAATTCTTTTTCAGAGAAAATTTCTTCTCTACTTTCAACACTGTTCAAATTTCTGAACAGCCTTTATATACATTTTCCTAAGTTGGTGAAAAGTGCAGTTGTCCTTAATTTATCTTAAATAAGAATGATTCCCCTTTTGATCTCTGTGCCTTTGTCTCTGCCTATTTGTTGGGGTGCAAAAAGAAAGTCTGATATCCTCATCAACCACAAAGACCTGACTGATATTAACTGTCAAGGAGAAATCTAGTCAAAGATGAGCTGGAGGAAATGAGGAGGTCAGGAGACAGTAGATGTCTTAGGCAGAGGCATTTAAATCTCTGTATCTTGCTCCAGTTAAATTGCAGATGCTGTCACATAGCATCACCTAACCCTAATCCTATGCTATCACATAGCATCTGTAATATACACATATAAAATATACACCTATAAAATATAAAACTTACCTGTTGTTAAAATTTGTGTTTTATTAAACCAAACTTTTAAAAATTCAGAATTCATTTGATTGAAACCATTAACAGTGTCTGGGTGGTTGGGTTGTATTTGATGGGAACACTGCCTCAATTGCTGTTTTACCGTTGTCCAAAGAGTGGCACTATTGCAAAACAACCAAACATCCTAGGGCTGCACTACCAGAACTGCAGTCTTGGAATTGTATCCACCGGCTCCACAGACACATACTGTTGCCGTCATTAGCATTTATACTCACACACTGGTGTAAATGTGTTGCTCTGCAGTTATGGTGCCAAAAGACTAGTCTTATCTTCCTAGGAGATTGACGATAGGGTTATCTCTAGTGACCAACATATTTTGGATCTTAATATTGAACCATCAGTGCTCACAAATCATAGCTATAACTCATAAGTATTTATTAACCTGGCTAATACAATACTAAAAAAATCCATTAATCCAGGTAACGGTTCCTTGAAACTGAATAATACATATTGAAGATGAAATTATTACACAGCTTTTATAATGTGTTTATAAGGAACCTATTGAGATTGGGAAACTTTCCCCATCCATGTCTCAGGGACTTATTTTCCTGATACCCAAACCCAAAATATTAGAATTTTATGGTTTTGGTAATTATTTTAAATAGGCGATTTAAACTGTATCAAAATTGCAATAGTATTTAACAGAGTTAAATACTATTGCATTACCGTTTGTGATGCGACTACACCACATCATTTCTATTAGTTATGCAAGCCCTGGCTCTGCATGTAAATCAGAATCATTGTAAAGGTATTCAAATAAAAGATAAAGAAATAGAGTGTAGTCAACTTGCAGATGATCCAACCTTACTTTTACAAGTCAATGAGAGAATACTCTTCATGGGCCAAGGGTAACGTTAAATTTTAATAAATGTGAATTATTTGCTTTAAAGGATGGAGCACAAAATAATACAGAGATTAATGGCATTCCTGAAAAAAAACTGTATCCTACTTGGGTATTTAACTTTGCAAATACCTGAAAGGAGTGACTTTGAATTTTAATTCTTTATTGGATAAAATTTTAAAAAGATTGAAATTATGGCTGTCAAGGGTTCTATAAGTTAAGGGTCAAGTCCTATCATTAAAAAACAAAAAAGCTTGTCATGTAATTAGGGCTCAAGCAAGGATACCCTCTTGGAATGCAAGAGGTTGTTGTGTGTCAACTAGACCACTTTGTGATGAACAGTCATTAACGGATCACGCTATTGTTAAATGGTGTGGCCGTTATGTGGAGATGAATTTTCATATCTCCCCATTAAACACAAAATTGTAATCACTTTTGAATTGAAGGTCCAATCTGCACCAAACTTCACATACTTAATAAGAGTCCTGGCCTAAACACATCTATACCTCAGTATTCAGCCATATTCCAAACCAAACTGGGAGACCTGACTCTTGGGTCTTATGTTGACAAAATTCAAGTGTCTCTGATTTCCTTCAAATCTGGCACAAATTTAGCGGGTAAGCCTTCCGAAGCCTTCCCAATTTGTCAGGACTTTAGAGATAGGAGCATCTAAATAATATGAGGACTTTCAATTTTGGGTACTTTCTGTGATCTCAAAGTACCCAAAAATGAAAAATTGAAATTCCAATTTCTCCAAAACTCTGTGGGCTAGTAGGCTGAAAATTTAACCCTGCCACCCCTTCACTGTGGGGATTAGATGATGTGAAAATGAAGCTGATGTGAGAAATCTGATTTTCAACCATTTGAACCACATCTGACAGTCAGTCCAAGTAACATTGAAGTACCAAAATTTAGATGTCTCTGATTCCTTTCAAATCTAGCCCCTCTCTAGTGGATGAGGTCTTTCAAATATCAGCTCCCAGTTTATTGGGACTTTGGAGATATTAGCATCTAATTGCACATGAGATTAAGTGTTTTTACATTAACCTCTTCCTCTCAAGTTGTTTTTTTTTCAAAATCAAAAGTGCCTCAAATCTCTGTCTTGAACTTGGATTGCTATCCATAAAGCTCCTCATTTTGGGTAATATTAAGTGTCCCAAGCAAATCTCTATCATTAATTTATTCATTTGAGGTTACTATCTTAATCTATCTTAATATATAAAGTGCCCCAGATATCCCTCTTGAAATTGAGTAAGATTAGATATAGTTTTTCATTTTAGGTTATTTTTTTCATATCAAAAGTGTCCTAAATCACCTTTTGAGCTTGGATGACAATTTAATGAACTTTTTTATTTTGGATAACTTTTTTTTAATGTTGAAAATGCCACAAATCTCCCTCTTGAACTTGGGCTATGATTAAATATTTTTTTCATTTGAGGATACTTTTTCATATCAAAAGTGTCCCAAATCACCCTTTTGAACTCAACTACTATTAATAAATACTATTTAATAAAGCTCTTCGCTTTGTGAAACTTTTTCTATATAAATTTTTTCCTATACTATATTATAGTATACTATTACCAGATAATCCTTTTCATATAAAGTAACTTTTTCATTGTCCAAAGTGCCCAAAATCTCCCACTTGGACCTGGGTTACAATATATAGTTTTTTTTCATTTTGGGTCACTATTTCAATATTAAAAATGCCCAAAAATCTCTTCATTTTGGGTAACTTGTTCAATATCAAGTCTCCCAATCAAATACCCCCGGAGCACTATCATAAACATCTTCATTTCAAGTTGTTTTTTAAATATCAAAAGTGTCTTAAATCACCCTCTTGAACTTTGGGTATGATTCAGTAAAGTCTTCACCTTTGGTACCTTTTCAATATCAAAAAGGCTCCAAATCTCCCTAACCCTTACCCATAATAACCAATTTTAAAGCATTAATTATGGATTAGCTAACTCTTTACACCACATACATAATGTCTGAGTAATGTATGAGTAATGGAGTAATGTACTAACTGATCATGAGCATGTGTTTCTCAAAGTGGACACTAAAGTGTTAATGATTATTAATTAAGTATAAACTGACCCATATAAACAGGTAAATGATGTATTAAGTAAACCAGTAGTGAGACTTGTCATCTTTGAATATCTTAACATTATGGCAGGGTTACTTCAAGTGGACAGAGATAACAACTATCTAATTCACACATCTATTGCACTCAAATTTTGATACGTTGCTCCTCAGAGATGCACAAGTCATCCCTGTAAGTTTCAGCCATGAACAAATCTATTTGCAGCATATGTTTTTCTGTCTTTTTTGGCCTTGAACTTCCCAGAAGTGCAACATTTGCACCTGACCTGTTCCTGTGAATCAAGTCCATAATCAAAAATATACAGAGTTTTCCCTCTAGTGACATTTCATTGGGTTGGGGCAGACTGGCGAAGGAAGTTTGTCAACTTGCAATACCTCAGACCAACATGTTCAAGGTATTAAACTTTTCCTACCCTGATTTTTAGTAATAGGCCCAAAATCATTTTTTTCTGATGGCTTCATTTTGCAGTGTGAATTCCTGTGGTGAGATGGACACACACGGGAATTCTTAGCTGGACTGGTTTAAACTAATTTTGAGATACAAATCTGTTTTTTCATCATATTAAAGTAATGCCACTGGACAGAGTTGGCACTTTAAAAGAGTCCAGTTAGCCCCAGAGACCAGCCAGAGACATGTGGCTTATCAAGTCAGCAGGTGCCGCGGGCGGGGCCCCCCCCCCCCCCCCGGGGGGGGGAGAGAAAAAGAGTGGGGGTGATTTAGAAAGAGGGGGTAAAAACAAAAGGGGGA
>JAQNCA010068608.1:0-10306 GCA_029783725.1 Acanthurus tractus | reverse complement strand
TTGGATGAGAAGTGAAACGTCTTCCCAACAAACCTAACACAGTCCAGTTGACTTGCTTTTTTGACTCTTCAGACATCCAGTAACTTGTATGTGAGTAATCTGTGTGAAGCTAACCCCCCCCCATCTTTGCCTGGCACCTTTAACACATGCGGTGAGCCTTACAAAGAAATCTTTAACCTCCCCACTAGCCGTGGGGCTATTATTATAAATTATTATCATATTATATTATAAATCAATTATAAATTAATTAATTATCGTAGTTCCAAATTGATAGTTAGTATTTTTATGTGACTGATTAAATGATTGGCTATTATTTCCCTTTCTAAGGGAGGTACCCCTCGGTGCCCCGAGGTAGGTTTAATGTATATTAAATCCTATTACTAACTTTACTGTCATTTATTTTGGATAGCCAATCCCATATTATTTAGCCCATTATCATTGGAGCCCCCCTGTGACCCAACAAAAAATAAATTGATGCCATAATCCAAATTAAATTTTTCACTAATACAGCCTTTCTTGACAGTGATATGATGTTAAAGAGTCATATTTTGTTGTAATTTAGCACTGGTGGTTTTAATTTTTATTAGATTTTCATGGTTTACTTCTTTTATTTTATTCCTTCACATGGATCGTTTGAAGACACCGTTTCTATGGGGATGTGGGTAGCTGCTCTAATGGACGCGCAGAGAGGAGTGTAAGACTATAACTCTGCTTCCTGGTCCCAACTCTGGGTTGTCAGGGTTTAGGTCGACTTATAATACAACCAATAAACTTGTCCAGATTCCTAGAAATGAGAGCTGCTACATCCCAAGAGGGCTGAATGCCGTCTCTCGTAATAAGACCAGGTCTTCCCCAGAACGTCTGCCAATTATTTACAAAGCCTACTTCGTTTTTTGGGCACCACCTCGACAGCCAGCAACTCAATGATGACATGCGGCTTAACATGTCATCTCTGGTCACATTAGAAAGGGTCACCATTGGCCTTTTAATTTTAAAATTTTTTAGGCAGTACTAATGTAGGATTAGATTGATTAAAACGGGTAATTAGCTGCAGAACAGAGGAAAGAACAAAATTCGGCAATCTTTACTAGAGTTGTGAAAAGTCACCAACACAGCAACAGGAAGTGACATAATACGGTTACCGCAGTACGTACATCCAATCCAAATCAGAACCCAACAGACGTGAGAGAGAAAGCCAGACAGACAAGGTGACAGACGGAGCCAGACAGACAAGGTGACTGACGGAGGACCAAAATAAAAATGTGGTCTCGAGACCAAGACCGATCTCAAGTACTACAACACTACTCTGTCACCTCTAGTTTTTGATTGTGTGCATGAAATGAAAAGCAGTACTTGATTGATAGATCTGAGGGGACGAGAAGTGGAATGGGGGATTTGGAGTTCTGAGATATAACCTGGAGCTAATCCATGAAGTGCTTTAAAAACAAACAAAAGAATTTTAAATCAATCATGTACTTAACTCGTAACCGGTGAAAAGAGGCCAGTACAAGTGATATAGGTCTAGATATGCTCTATTCTCATGGTACCAGAAATGAGTCTTGTAGCTGCATTCTGAACCAGCTGCATATCTGATAATACTGACTTTGTAATTTCTGCATAAGAGAAGTTACAATAGTTCAGGGGAGAGAAGGCAAACGCATAAATCAGAGTTTCCAAGTCTTTGACTGACAGAAATTATTTTAATTTAGCAATGGATCTTAGATGGAAGAAGCTGGAGCTCATAACTGAGTTAATGTGTTTATCAAAATTTGAGACAGACTCAACGATAACACCAAGGTTTTGTGACTTAAGATATAATGGTAGAGGACCAAGGGCATTGATCAGAGATGAAGGATTGTCGGCAGGCCAATGGTGACCCTTAATGTTATCTTGATTTAGCTGAAGAATGCTTTTTTGCCATCCAGGATTTTATTTCTACAATGCAATTTAAAAGAGAAGTCATACTGTATGGATCACACAGTTTCAGAAAGAGGTACAGCTGGGAATTTTTTGCGTAAGAAATAAGAAATATTATGTATTCTAATAATAATACCTAACTGGAGCATGTACAGAATAAATGGACCTAGAATGGAGCCTTATGGAACTCCACAGGGGATGGAAGCTGAAGAGTAGCAGACATTACCCATTTGGACACAGGCTGAGCGGAGATAAGAGGCAAACCTCTGAAGAGACAGCCCCTGAATGCCAGGCACATACTAAAGATGGTCCAAGAGTATGGTCCATGGAGTAATCAACTGTGTTGAAAGCAGCTGAGAGATCCAGAAGAATTAAGATGCAGTTATCGCCTGGGTCTAAGGACATAAATACAACATTCATTGCCATTAACAGGGCAGACTCTGTGCTATGGTGTGTTCTGAATCTTACCTAAATATACCTAAAAAGTTTTATTAGTCAAAGTAGGAAATGAGTTGACTAAAAACAACTTTACAATGACTTTGGAAAAATATCAGAGCTTAGATTTTGGCCGGTAGCTATTGGGAACAGATGGATCTAGATTGTCTTTTTTGATTAAAGGGTGAATGACAGTATGTTTAAGGCATGAAGGGACATAGACATTGACCAGAGAGCTATTAATTACAGATAGAATACTAGGCCCAATAATGTGAAACATTAAATACGAATACAGGGATAACATCTAAGGCTTGATTTTATAAGTGAGATGATATGTGTCAAAGAGGGAAGAAAGATTGAGTTTAGGTTGTTAAGAAACAAAGTACAAGAGGATGATTCTGAAGGATCAAAGGAAGGAGGTAGAATATGGGACCTTATAGTCTCAATTTTGTTAATAACGAATGCTAGAAAATGGTCAAATGTAGTTGCTGTGGCTTCATTACAATCTGTGGCTTCTAGTTTGAGTGTTGTTTTAATGGTATCAAATAAAACTTTGGGCCAATAAGTATGTTTGAAGTAATATCGCAAAAGTATTTAGATCTCTTTGCTTTGACACATTTTTGATATTTGGTCAGACAGTGTCTCAGATGCTAATAAGACACTTGCACCTTATCTTTCTTCCATTTCTGTTCTGCTCTCCTGCATTCCTGCCTAGCTGAGTGAGTTGTAGAGCTATACCAGGGCTATTTATAGACTTTAACTTTTCTAACATTGTAAGGGGCAACTGAGTCCAGAATATTGGCGCACATGGAATCAAATATAGTGATTTGCTCTTCAGTGCTGAGGTCAGCAGGGGGAGTTCTTGAGAGGAGAGCAGAGGAAAAAGTAACTGAGAACTGATTGGCAGTAAGGTGAGTAGTGGACCTCAGGTACTTAAGGGGTGGACTGGGTTTACAAATCATCAAGGGACATGAAATAGAAAACATAATGGTCCAGTGATCAAATAAACCAGAACTGATTATCTGAACAATGAGGACAGTGCATTATAACCATGCACAAGAGTGGGTTCAGTAACAGACTGGGTAAGATTAAGTCATCAGTTAAATGTAGAAAATCCTGGGAAAGTTAGCTAAATGAACAGCTGACATAGTTGTTTAAATCACCAAGAATTTGTACATTATCAGCCTAATTGACCAAAGAAGATAAGAGGTAGGAGAATTTATCAATAAAAAATTGTTGAATGACATGGTTGTTATATGAAAGCACAAAGCACCGGGGTTGGCCTTTCAGTCTTACACAACATACATTCAAAGCTTGTGTTCTGAAAAGTTGACAGAAATTCACAGTAAATAACATCTTTAAAAGTAATGGCAAGTCCCCCTCCCCAGCCAGATGTGCTCAGAGAGTTGAGGAATTTGTCGTTTGGAGGACACATTTCAGAAAAATAGCTGACATTGCCTGGTCTTTGCCAGGTTTCAGTGGAATATGAGGTCTAAGTTATGGGTTAAAATGAAGTCATTCAAAATTAAGGTTTTGCTAGAGAGTGATCTAACATTAAGAGGTGCCTTGTTAGTGGGGGACATGGCTGAGGCAAGCACGTGGTGCTTGGATACCTGGAATGGAGACTAAATCTGCTCTTGAAGCACAATTGGTAGAGCGTTTCGGTCTACCATGACCTTTGTAGGGATAATAGTCATAGTGAAGTGTTCAGCAGTACCCAGAGAGACATGTTGGAAATGCCTGTTGTTGGAGCTGGTAAGTGAAACTAAAGTGTAGGCTGTCGCAGCAGGCAGAGAAGAAGTCACTGAAGAGGGTGTGTAGCATGTTAACAGTCAGTCACATGGAGCAGTGCTGGATGTTACCGGTAAGCACAGAGCTGCTCAGCTTGCCTGGGTGAACTCCATTGAAAGGTAAAACATTGGGCAGTTCCATAAGACTTTGAAGGTGTCAATGAAACCCAAGTTGTGAGCACTGCTGGTGGACTTTAGCCAGGTGTTGAGGCTAAGAAGTCTGCTGAAACATTAGTGCTGCGGCACAGAGGTAGAAGAGGGCCACTAATGAAGATGGACTTTTTTAAAAACTTAGGAGGTTGTTTCAGTCCCACTTAGTCAGCTGAGATTGCTGACAAGCTGTGTCATTACATATGGATCAGCAGAAGATGTAACGAGAGTGGAAGAGAATAGAGTTCCTGGTGAGCCAATAATAACTTCCTTAAAAAAGCCACCTGCCATTTGTGTGCATGAATGTGTTTGTAAACAGGTAAATACTGACGTGTCTCAAAGCAATTTTGGGTAAATGCAAGACTCCAAACAAATTACAGTTTACCATACTGATCAATGAAATAATCTTATCAAAAGACGAAGTAAATCAAGTAAGGAGTTAACTAATGCAGGTGGGATCAGCCTGGAGGTAGGTGAAAACGCAGAGTTCTTGACTGGATCTGAGAGACTGTTGACAAGTGAGCTCATTTATTAGCCGACATTTACATGTGACACATGGCAGCTACCTCAATGTTGAAAGTCTTTTTTCTTTGCTGTGTGTTCCTACAATGCTAACCAGCTTATTAATAAAATTTTAGACATTATTGTAGGACATGAGGGATAATCCTATCTCCTTCATTCTCCTGCCAAACCACTTTGCTGATTGATTAAATCAGCCTCTCTGTTTTTTTTTCCTCTAAATCTCTTCATTTCTTGCACTTTTCCTTTTTGGGTTTTCGAGGAATTTAAAAAAATGTTTTTTTCTTATTTTTGGCCTCCAATTTCAACTTTCAATTTAATATCTCTCTCTCTCTCTCCATCTCTGTTTTTGTTAACTTTGTCCAATATAACTTCATACTTCAACTAATTATTATTAAACGGCGTTTAGAAGGAAAATGTAAAGAGACTGCTCAACAGGACTACTGTCACATTAGGGATTACGAGTCCTTTCATTGCCAAACTGGTCAGATAATCTTCTATAAGAGATAGAGAAACTCTTCTTCTGCTCCCTACTTGTTTTGTAATGCCTCTTGATACCTTCCCACCTTTTCTTTTGCATTTGATGTTGTTTTCTCTGATTGCACTGGCCCATAGGGCAGAGGTACTGTATGATGGCATCAGAAGGCTTGGTGGAGTCAGGCGGCAGCAGCACACAACTGAACCTACGGCTGTTTGTAGGGTGGAGGAGTAATGGAAGGAAGGCCTTGGAACCCCCAGAGGGGAGGAAAAAGCTAGGAGTTTCTGCTGACATTTTTGATGCTGGAAGGAGAGACAGGTGGTTATACAGCTGCCTGTTGAGCTTGAAATTTGCTGTTACAGATGTAGAGTCAATGCCATTTTCATTGGTCTGTACATAGTCTGACTTCACATGGAAGGTTATGATCCCATATAACCCTGTACAATTTATTATTACTGAATGATGAGGTCCTTTTGCAACATGATGCTTTTCTTGGCTTTACACACATGGCTCAAAGTCCTCTTTGTCAGATTTGCTGTCAACTGTGTGAAAAAGATCTATAATGAACACTGATGTAATTTCATGACGAAGTTTAATGTTTATGTATTTGGCATTCTTGAACTTAGGTTTGTACAAGATATGCGGTTATAGATTACTTAGTAGACTACATCTTAAAGCAACACTCAGACACAGGAATGAAAAAGTTGGAGTAACATTTTTGGAGAGACATGGAGGTTTGGAAACTGAGCCTGGTCAAATGGGGAAGACAGGAAGCATAGAGGGTTGAATTAAGACATTAAGGACTAGAAGGCAGATGAACAAAATACTAGGGGAGACTGACAGATGGATCTCTCCAAACAGATGGCTCAGGGGATCATCTGGAAATCAAATTAGTAAATAACATGTTAAACGGACAAGGAGACTCTTAACTAGACTTGAAAATGGTCATAGTATACCACACTGCAAACTAAATGATCTGGCAAAGACTGGAGGGAAGAGCATGTATAAACTTCAGGAGCTTTACTGGTGGATGGTTGCAGGCTGTCTGGCAGCAGAAGGCAGGTGAATGATGATAGAAGGGGGATGGAGTGCCTTGCTCAAACAAACACACAGAGAGATCGAGGCAAGGAGAGTGAAGAAGACACACAGAAGATGGCCAAACAGGAGAAAACAGTAGGAATGAGGAGGAGGCACAAGCTAGACTATGATACTTTTGATATTTTTAATGTTAGAGTGTCAAAAAAATGTCAGAAAAATAGCACTCTCACCAAGACCTTTTCCCTGTTATTTCATTAAAATGCTAGCAAGTTAATGACATGGAATTTAGTTAAATATACCTTCACTGAGTGTACAAATTTAGTGTTAAAACCATTTTTGAGTTCAAGTAACGGCAACTTCCCCCACTTCTTTCATTATTCTAGACAAAGGTGAAAAAAACAACTAGGGGAATCCAAAATAAAGAATTTTTTGAAGTTTAAAGACTGCTTACTTCACTGTAGATTTATCTCAAAATAAACATACATATTTAATGAAATGTATGAGTATTTTCCTTTAATTTAGCAGTGGTCAGATAACATATTTGGCCCCTTTTCTCATTTTCATGGTTTTATTACATTATCATCATATGGAAACACTTCTCTACATTCCTAGACATTCTTATTCCTCCTTCAAAATCCCCATCTCACACATACATACTCAAACATTTCTTCCCTCACTTTCTGAGCTCTTTAAGGATTACTGTCATAAAAAGTTAAAAATGAGGCAGCAAGCCCACTGTTAAGCTTGTCTGCCTATGTCTCTACCTGCCTGTCTGCCTGTTCTGAGTTCAGCAGGAGACCCTGTAGACTGTATTAAAGCTGCAGGTAAAGGAAAAAGAGGTGGAAGAGGGAGTGGAAATTTGTCAAAAGGCACATGCAAGTTGCTGGTACTGTTCAGGTTTATGTTATAAATAAAAGGGTGAAATGTACGCTACTTTAGGGTCATTGTTAGCATCACCTGTGAGAAATTGTTTGTTATCTGAGGAAAATGTTGTTACAATTTGTTTGTATTCCAATATACTCAAGAATTTTAGTAACAGAAGATGTCATTACCTGCAGAAACCAACGATGTAGTGTCTGTTTCTTTAAAATTTCCTTGAAAAAGTAAGATAAAGTTATATATAAAGAACAAGAAAGATTTGTTTATGTTTTAATGAAGAGAATTGCATACTGCCACCTTAAGTTAAGATAATGTTCCATATTATCCTCTCAGCAGTTACTCTTGAGAGTACGGTCAATAAGAAGATTAACTCCTACAAATATCTGGAAATTCAGATTGTGTAATTTGCACTTTTAAGGCCACATGTAAAGAATTTGGTGAAAAAACTGAGACTTGAATGTAAACTAAATTCTAGATTCTAAATTCTATTTTTAATATTTTAGAGATGAATTGTGTTTTCCTTTGAATAAAAAAAAAATAGTCTTGTTACTATATTTTTACCTGTGTTGGACTATGAACAAAGGCATAGATAAAACATCACTGGTCATTGCACATGATTACACATGCAGCTTCTTACATCTATCCTTGACTTTTCATCTACTGTAAAACTTTGACTTATCAATGTGCTTTAATCTTAGGTAGGATAGTCTGCTTTTGCAACCTGCGGTTGCACACTCTAGTGTATATTTAAAAGCATTTACATAACTACATTTCCCAGAACAGTGTTAGATAGCACTCTTTAGAATGGGAAATAAAAGAACAAAAGTGAAATTAGATAAGAAGACCTCTTGACTATAGCATGTACACTAATGCATTGAACCCTGTCAACGGTGTGTCACTGGCAGCAGGTGTTACATTAATTGGCAAGAGATCCTCCTCTGCTCACCCAAACTGGATACATAACTGCTGGACCACCTCAGAATGGAGTCTCCTCTTGTCTGACAGTGGACTGCACTTCACTGTAAGGTCAGCTCTAGCAGTTTTTACAATCCTGAATAGAGGAGATCCTTTTGATACAGTAGGTGTTGTGGAGGTCAGAGCCACAGGCTACCCTGTCATCTCCACACACACACACATAGAGTATACAACTAATGTAAATCTCACATACTCACAACAACCTGGTATTGCAATGATTACAACTGTTAATGTCATCACTTTCACATTTCTGTTGGGTAAGTACTTTTGTAGTGTTTACTGCCATTGTATATGTAAATGCTTATATTTTAGGTGTAGTTTTTGCTGCCACTGTGAATGCTGTTGTTAAATCTGTTGTTGTTGCTGTTGTTTATTATTGTTGTCAGTGGCACTCTTGTTGTTGTATTGCCCTTTCTCTTCTTGTTGTTTTTCCAAGCCTCTCTCTTTTTTGTCTCCCTATCTACTCTAAGACCTCATACTATCTAGTAGACTTGCTCATAAATTTCAACCCAGGCCGCATCAGGAAGAGTAGATCAGACTCCTCCTTTGCAAAGCAAATCTGCTCTAGACACAAGGCACCCAGACCCATCGAACTGCCAAACAGGACGGGTAAAAAAAAAAAAGGAAAAGCCAAAATTCTCAGTTTGGGTAATGCTCCAAACAACCAAAGAGCCTTGTTTTCACAGTACTAAATTCATATGAAAAGAAAAACAAAACAGAACAAAAAAAACCAAGGTTCCTCTTCTACCTTGGGTGGGAGGTATCTCAACTTTTAGGAGGCCTCAGACCCCATTCTATGTGTTTGTGTCACTGCTGTTTTCAGATTTACTTGATAGAAGTGACCTGGCAGTCATTTAATAGCTATATGTGAAACAAGGATATACTGCAGGAAATTATTTTTTTGGCAACTTAATGTAACATTAATTTGCAGCTAGCTTGCTTGAATGAAACAAAGACAGATAAAGCTATAAATATAATGTAATCAAGTAATACCATCAGATCTATGTTCTAATATGGATGGTGATGACATTTTAGGTTTAAAAGTGGCTTAGAAAGGTTTTGTGGCAGCCAATCTTTGTTCATTGGACATGGTAAAGGCTCCATTGTGCACATGTGTCAGACATTAAATGGCACAGGGTTTTAGGTGAAAGGTTATAACAAGTGACATCTAACCTTTCGGAAGTAGTTGGAGAGTATGGCTACCAGTGTGAGGATTGCAGGACATAAAGAAACAACGAATTTTCCCAAAAGAAACAACTAATTATCAGTATCTTTGAAACATTAAACAAATGGAGACATTTTTCCTTTACATACCTAAGGCACTAAATAATCTCCCACTCACATAACTTTGATGGACAAGCCCCCATTTGCCATGATCTGGCTCAGAACAAGGAGGTAAACAACACCATATTAAATGTTTCAATAATTCTTTGTTAAACCAAACTAAAACAAATAACAGAAAATTTAACTGCCAGTGAAAAATATACAGAATGAGATGTGAAAATCAGTAAAGTCAGTGGTTTGTCATGTGTATGAGATTTCTTTCAGTTTTGTTTCATAAATCAGATCCTGTTGGTTCTCCACTGTCTGTACTGTTATTTGCAAGTAACCGGATTGGATTTGTTGCATCCCCACATCAGTGCTCTGTACTGGCCTTTTCACATTGGTTGCTGTAGTAACGACGTAGGCATCAGTACGTGCACTGGTGACATCGTTAGTGACATGGAATACCAACATGGTGGGAAAGCGGAGATACAACATCTCGCCATGCAAGCACTTGCACTGTCAAGTTGCAGTACTGAACTCCTCAACTGCACCAGACCGACACAGGAACGAAGAAAACTGATAAAAACAATTGAAATGTTTCAAGCTACACGCACTGGTGTTATTGTGCCAAAATTTGGATCCCTGCACTTTTATCCCACTTTCATGGCATCAGTCATTGTGTGTCACGCTGCAAGTGACCCAAAGACTGCTCTGGTATCTGAATTGAATGACCAGAGCAGCCTGGAGTGAAGGTGCATCTGTAGAAATCAGATTTGAAATGCATTTTAATTCAATTCAATTCAATTCAATTTTATTTATATAGCGTCAATTCACAACAAGGTTGTCTCAAGACACTTTA
>JAQNCA010068607.1:0-10306 GCA_029783725.1 Acanthurus tractus | reverse complement strand
GGAAAACACAAGAAGCAACTGAAGACACCAACAAAGACTTGAGACTTTAAACGTCGCGTTGTTTCGGTCATCGCCGACGCGAACGGAAAATAAAAACACACTTTTATAACCAGATGGAACAACAATAACAAAGATCCAAGATGGCGGCCGATCGGACGACAGCAGCTCTCTCACCTGCGGACACAGCTGCTCATCAGGATACAGGTGAGCTTCCACACACACACCTCCAGATTGCTATGATACATACACACTCAGGTAAAATTAGCAGACAAGTTCACTTTCTAATTCAGCACAAATGAGGGGAGGCATTGGGCTAAAGGCTAGCTAGCTAGTTAGCCTTAAAACGACAGGCTAGCTAGCATCGCAACAACATGCAATGGCATTTCAAGCTGCTGCAGTGACTTTATCTTCACTTCTCGTCGTGCAGATTTGGCAAAACTTCTGAGACCAAATTCACTCCTTCAACTCACTCGTTCACATGAGGAGGGAAACCTCGAAACAGGCATGTAATCAGATTAAAGCCTTCTGTCAACATGTTTCGCCTGCGGCTGAATTTAATCTTGGGATTTGCAAAAAGCTGTTTTTAATCCTGTTTAACTTTTTGCTAAAAGTCACCCTCTGTGAGAGGGCGTCAGGTTCAGATGGGGTACCTGCGAGGGGGAATTTACTCGGATAACTCTGCAGAAGGGGACAATATGTTTTCTCTCGGGGCTGTCTGGACATTTTGTACCCTGTCAGCCAGAATAAGTGGAACTAATGAACTGCGACAGATGTTAAAAAGACAAATGGCCGGGTTTCCTCCACTCGTGCCCTCTAATCTGCAGCTATGGCCTTCACTTCTCGTGTCCACACCTGGACACTTGCAGCCATGTTGTACCCGTCTCACTGTCTCCTCATGTGAGTGCTTGTTTGATGCGAGTGGAATAACGATGTTTTGCTGTTTGTGCAGATGGCGAACAATGATTTTCAGGTTAGTGTGAGAGCCAGAGAGTCTGCATTTGTATGTGCAAAAGCATATTTGTGCCCATATGCTGTGCCAATACGTCGCAGCCTGTTGGAACAAGCATGTGATGCTGAACAAGCCACTCATCAAAGCCATAAAGTGTGTTATTGCCCATTATCTTCTGCATTGTTTTTTTCCCCTCCTTAATAACAGTGTAAATCCCACAACATGCAGACAGGCAGCTTTGGAGAGCCGTCGCTTACAACACTGTTTATTAAAAAACATCAGCTTTAAAGATGAGACCGTCCCTCATCTTCCCTTCCATCTGGCTTTCTCTCAAAATTGATTTAATTTGATATACAACCAAAGAACAGAGTCCACATCCAAACACTCAAACAGGCATTCGTCTGGTTTTACCATCACAACAGCAGGATTATGAGACAAGCTCAGCTCAAAAAAACAGATTTCCTTTGGGTAATATGAATGTAATCCTGCTAATCCCAGTACATATGCAGCATATACGTCAGGAACGAGTTCCAGGTGAACAGATGACTGGCTTATAGCAGAGAAGCATCATTATTAGATATGTATATGTATATATATTTCCCCCTGACGGTCTTGTTTGGTATGTAGGTTGAATTTTTAACAGTTAATCTCTCTTGCAGTGTGTTTAACAGGCAGACTTGACAGTTTATCTTCTCATCCAACGTCAGAAAACATAAAAATGTATTTTCCAGGATGTTGAAATGCGGCTTTAAGGCTGTAATTGAAGCTCCTCTGAGGTTTCGGGCTTCAGCCGGCTTGAAACTACTGAAAAACTGGACTGAAATCATCAACAACTGCACAACTACACAATCATAAAACAAAAGCCGTGTAATAGAAATGACCTGATGTGACCTCACACACTTAAGTCAAGGAGCTCAGTCTAAAAAGAAATCTGCTCCACTGAAGCAGGCAGTTTTATTATGCTGCCTTTTTTTTAATAAAAGAGGAACGTATGTGGAAACGGAGGGAACATTAATGACAAAAGAAGAGGAAGAAAGGGTGGGGGTGGCTGTCGAGGTGTGTGGAGGGGAGGAGTAGCCCCTCTCATCTGTGTGAAGAGGATAATTGGTGGCTGACCCTTCGACGTCCATCACCCTCTGCTGAATGGCGGGGGTGACGGTGACTAACGCTGTTCCGGTGCACCGGGAGCAGCTGCATCACGTGCACACACACACACACACACACACACCGGCTTGGATCTGCACTGCAGTTCACACTCCAAACTAAAACACACACCCACACACATGACACACACATTCTCACACACACACACACCAAAACCAAAGCCTATAACCTTGCATACAGAGTCTTATTTGTGTGTGTAGTGCCCACTCAGCGGAGTCGTCCCTCTCTAATGCGAGTAATTAGAGCTCTTTGATCAGGCTGGATGAGTGCTCAATAAGTACACTGAGCTGTTATAAAAGAGGCGTGTGTGTGTGTGTGTGTGTGTGTGTGTGGTGGATAAATGAGTGGGTTCATGCATGCATGCATTTACTGATGCAATTTCTTTTGCTTTCCCGGTGTGTGCTGCTCAGAGCAGAGAGTTCAGCCGTCAGAACAGGTGAAAAACTGAGTCTCGCTCGCAGTAACCGGCTCGTGTGGCAGCGTTTCTTCATACTGAGGGATTACACGACGATGTGAGAATTCCACGCCAGGTCTGGATTAGTCATCGTGTTTAGGAATAAAACTAAACTGCTGTGATCGGTGTGTTTAAAGCAAAATCTGACACGAAACAGATTGAGTTCAATAAACGAGACTCTGAAAACAGTTTGCATTTTTGTGCTCAAGCGGTTGATCATGGAGAAAATATTCCATCAGAGAATGTATTTGTACGAACATGCAGGATGTTGGCAATCGCCGTTCTGCGTGACTGTTTAACACCATCTGATGACAGGTTTTTCATTACAGGCACGACTAAACTTTCTCTCCTTTCATGAAGTGCTTCCATACTTTATGTCTGTGATATCACACAAAAAACACGAGTTCAGTCTCTCAGTTCTTTTAGTACAAACAGGTGTTGTTCGACACTTTTATCCACCTTCACGTTCATGTTCCATTGTTGCATTCACTGTAGTTTCTATCACTTCTCCCCTTTGCTTTCCATTGTTTCAGTGAAGTATCTGTAGGGAGCTAGCTTGTCGTAACCGCCTTCTTGCTCACTAGGTGGAAAAACTGGAAAAACTTCTGCTGTCACTTTAAATCCACCTGCATAA
Organism: Acanthurus tractus; assembly: GCA_029783725.1. Classification (NCBI taxonomy): domain Eukaryota; kingdom Metazoa; phylum Chordata; class Actinopteri; order Acanthuriformes; family Acanthuridae; genus Acanthurus; species Acanthurus tractus. The sequence continues at coordinate 7,105 of JAQNCA010068607.1, read as the reverse complement.
ACCCAAAGCTAACCACCTGAGCTGCGTCCTGTGTTGACTTTTCCTCTGTTTCTCTTGGGCAGGTCGGCAGACTTTAATCGAGGACACGTGCCGAAACTCTCCAAATGACTGTAAGCACTAATATGCATGTGGACCCATCTGGCGAAGCATCAGCTGTGGCCGAGGAACCCTGCGATCGCTGGAGCTGCATGGATTTAAGTCAGTAAGTCAGTTTGCACCAAACGCCTCTGGACTCAGTTCAGTGACCCTCCTGAGTCCAGAAGCAAAAAAGTAATCATGCAACATCTGGTTTTTGCTGAATGTTGCACGTTCCCATGTGGCTCAGCTGCACTTTGTGCTGATGAAATAAAAACTGAAATGGTGGCAAAGGGAAACATGAACCGCTAAACGTCAGTTTGTTAGCATTGTCGTTTTGAGCCTGTTGGCATTCTGACTTTAGCAGTGACTGACATGAAATAAAAAAAGAGTTTAAAAAATCCATAAACTAAAGCTTAAGTTGAAATTATGAGACAATTAAAAAGGAGAGAATATTGTAAACTTGTTGCAGGCCTTTGTTTACACTCTACAGTAGACTGCTGAGAGTTTTGAGGCAACAGGGTTTGAAATTGCCTCGACTTTCTGTTGAGTTAGTCATTGAACGGCAGTCAGGCACAAAATTAACAAATCTGCATGCAGCGTCTCTCATCTGAACATTCAGATCCTGTTAAATCTGGTCAAATTGGAAGGTAGCACTGACTTTAACAATGTAATTTCCTTATCACAACAGGGACTTAACACGATGCCCCGTCTCTTCCTGTGCAGATCTACACCTTAATCCCAGCATGCTCAGATAATCATCAGACTGATAATTGGACAGATTAGCGAGGCTATCATCGCCGGAGCAGCATCTCGTTTCTTTAATCACACAGGACGGATGAGTAATTCTTTTGACGGCGAGGTGAGGGAGCCTCCTCTGAACACCTCGCCGTACGTTATTAGAAGATGACTCAGAAACCCCTGAAGTGTGAAGAGCCTCTAACGACACGAAGAGATGCTCTTATTATCGATGTTCAGACGTTCCTGTAAGGAGACGCAGCTGAGTGGCACCGACGTTCAGAGATGCAACAACAAAGGGAAACTTTTTAAATGGATCACTTTTCCCTCGACGTGCGTGAGATGTGTTTTATCAACCGGCGCGCCGACTCGTTTCATGCTAATCTAAGTTTTCTTACGTTTCTGGAAAATAACAGTTCGTTGGATTTTTTAATTTGACTCATTTTGAGATTTTATAAAATTCTGTAGCTTTCTGTTAGTTTTCCTAATTTAAGTCCAAACTTTGAGGTGCCACTGCAGCGCCCCCTTCAGGTCAGATCCATTCTCACAGTTACCTTAAAGTGACACCTTTCCTCACAAGCTTACAGCTGGATTGGCTGTATCAGGTTCACACTCGTGTACACTGAAGTTTTAGAGAATAAAAGAGGAAACATGGAAGTTATTACCGGACGAAGGTGATGTCAGTATTGTATCCTGGTTGCTGATTGGTTGGGGAGGACGTCCTGCTTTGCATCACCAATTTAGCTGTTTTAAAGAATAAAAGATTAGCATAAATGATAATAAAAAAGGCATACATATAATATACATATACATATACACACAGTCTGTTATCATGTTGGAATCAGATTAATCGTTAAACTTCATGAGTGAAAGTCACATGTCGCCTCGTTGAAAACTCTTTGATCCAAACCCTCATCTTTATTCATCACTCAGTTATTTTCAGTAAAATAAACTCAGATTTAGTTTCACATTAAACAACAGCAGATTATCAGGTAAGACCCAGTGAGATAAGAGCAAGTCTGCCTCCACCTGCTGGCGGTCAGTGAGTGCTGCAGTTTGCTTCAGTGGGATTTTAAAAGACCGAAAAATGGCCTTGTAAACTAAACAGGAGCAGTTTTTTTTTAATTCAAAATGAGACTTTAAGTCTCTAAAAACATCTGTGTGACACAAACTCATCACTTCCTGATCCACGGTTGTGTTAAGATGACAGAACTGTGTGTGTGTGTGTGTGTGTGTGTGTGCTGTTCTTGTTTCAGTGTGTTTAAACCGATAAAACACATCTGAGCTGTGAGAACCGAACGTTGTCCAGGAGTCTAAAAAAGTTTCGGCTTTGTTAAAACAACAGCCAGATTTCTTGATCTGGGTTGAAAAGTTCCCCGTCAGCCTCCTGTGGCAGGTTTCATATCTCGTCTCGGTCGGCAAACAGAGGAAGAGGAACAAACTGCTGAGTTTGTCCTCAACTGTTTGTCTTTTCTACACATATTTATTCTAGTGTTTCTATTTTTTAATTAGTCTTTTGCAGATTTTGCTTTTTTTAACCTTTTTCTTTTTCCCCGAACATGTTTTTCTGCACCAAAATAGTCGAATCGACTTTTAATGAAAATAGTTTAAAACCACAGATCACAAACCCGGTCAGGACCCTAAAAATAACACAGAAAAAAACTTGTTCTCCAGTAAACCTGATTCTGATTCTGCCTGTAGTTCGTGACGATAATTCAGTGTGAAATCAACAGCGCTGGCACTGACTTTCCCCGGATCAGGAGAGAAAATCACCTCAGAGTTTTGAGAAACTTGCTGTAGATTATCGGCCTTCGAGTGCCGCTGATGTCGAACTCCAGATAGACGACGAAGCGCCCGACTGCGTTAAAGATCATCATCAGCTTTCATGGCTGTTTTTTCCCTTAAAGACGATCCAACCTGTGAACATTAATGTCACGCAGGTTCAGAAAAACCTTCTTTCTTTGACCTTGAATGGAGTCGTAACAGAGCTGGAGCACAAAATCGTTCTGTCATTGGACTGTAAATGGAGATGGATGGAAAGCATCAAAGCAACACTGAAGGATTAAATGTTTGCATCACTTGTTGGACGCCTGGAAGGAAAAAGGACTCGTTCATGTTTTGTTGATTCCTCGTCAGCTTTTCACTGTGTGACTGGCTCTGCAGGCGCACCCCAAGGCTGTGTCCTGTCCCCTTTACTTTTTGTGCTGTTTGCAGAGGATTCAAGGTTCCTGATGACGTTTGCAGATGATTCGGTTATTGTCGGTCTCCTGTGATGGACAGTTTCATTGAATGGTGCAATTATTGATGCTCACAACTAAACGTCAGTAAAACTAAAGAAATGCTGATCAATTTTTGAGAGAATCCTTGAGTCCCAAAACCCACTTTAATCAATGGTGCAGCTGTGAGGATTGTAAGCCGGTACGAATATTTTGGCTCCATCTTTGATGACAAACTGACGGTTGAAGCCGACACGGACTACATCTGCAAAAAAACAACCAGACACTGTTGTTTTTAAGGAAGCTGAGGGATTTTTATGTTGACAGATTACTTTTAAAAATGTTTTATTCATCTTTTATTGAGTTGATAGTAACTTGTGCAGTGACTTGCTGGTACAAGAAGCTCAGCATCATTAATAAAAATCAGCTGTATCGTCAAACTTTGCCAGAAAATCACTGACCTGCAGCAGCAGCTCGACAATGTTTACCAAGCAAGAGCCATTCAGAGGGCAAAGGTCATCCTACCCGACCCACATCACCCTCTGAACGCTGAGTTTTGACTTCTGCTGTCTGGAAAGAGTTCAACCCTCCCTAAGAGGGCCGAAACCAACAGATCCCTCAGATCATTTGCTCCCTCAGCTGCAGGGTTTCTAAACAAGCTGCATGATAACTCACCTGATGTTTCTGTGCTTTGTGCTGTTTTATGGTGGGAACCTGGTTGTCGACTCCTGTTGCAAATCAAATCACCCAAAATGGGACAATAAAGACTTTCTAATCTAAATTCAAACCATGGATCCACTAAACATAATGAAATAATATTATATTTAACAGTTCAGTTTTAAAATATCAACGTCTCATAACCTTTAATATAAGTTAAGTTAGTTTCATTTTGTTTCTGTCTCATTACGTTAAGTGTTTTAAGTTTACACGACAGATTGTAACTAAAAAGAAGTTCTGTGTTTTAATCAAACAGATTTTCTTCTGTAAATATTGATCATGTCATTGATCCGAGTCGTGTTATCACATGTAAAGTGTGTGTGTTGTCGGGACCTTGGCTGCAGTGCAGGTCGGCTGTGTTTGATGAGATAAAGACGGTGAATGTGACTGAAACAACTTTAAAGTATTTGATCGTTTTTTAAAGTTTTTTTTTCTGCTGAGTGTAAAAACATACGATGCAAAATCAGACGAGGCTGAAATAAATATTCTGAAACCAAATAAGAAGAACAAAAGTGAGGGTTTTTTCACTGAAGCGACGGTTAAATGCAGCCAAGCCGGCTGAGAAAAGAGCAGGTGATATTTTTCCAGTGCATCGTGGGAATTTTTACACCTGCACTCAAAGATAAAGCAGAAACTTGAGGACGTTTTCAATCCAGAAACTCTTTGAGCCGAAGCCAAACGTGCCTTTAAACAGATAATCTTTAATGTGCAGTGACACATCAGTGTCATACAGATTGACCTGAAGGTTTCTCAACATCTGTTCTCTTTTTTTAGACCAGATTTTTTTCTTAAATCTATAAACGGCATCATTTGCATTATTTGACCAAAACTCTGATGTCACACTGAGAGCAATCTGTGTTTAAATGGGCTTTATGGAGCGTTTCAGCACCAGTCGAAGTAGAATTTCTTTAAATTCTCTGAATTTTGTTCAGCTAAGGTTTAAAAAACGAGGTCAATCTGCTTCAGATCGTCGGACCTGATCTTAATAAACAGGCCTCATTTTGATCTATTCTCACCGTTCAGTCTGGTTCGTGTGTTTCAGGCCACTTTCTTTAAATTTACAGTCATAACTTGACCTTTATGTGGGAATTTCACTGCACCTGGTGCTAAAATGATTCAAACTGCACATGAAATGCAGAAAAACAAATAAAAAAAAGCTGAAAGTAAATTCAGACAAAAGGGCAAACAGGCGGCGTCGTGATACCTGAGGGTGGCGTCGATCATGAGAAGCACATGTGAGGCGAACCGTCGGCTCATGTGTCACAATGATTTTAACATGAAAATGCAGACGACGTCAAACGTTGTGGTGTGAACGCGAGCAGCTGTGTGCAGGTATATATGCAGGTGTGTGCGTTTCCCCCTCGTTCCCCCTCGTTCTGCACCCAAAGCTTCTCGACATGAACTTCATCGGCGTGCTGTCCGGCCTCAGCCTGCTGCTGGCTGCCGCCGTCGCTCAGCCCAAACCCTGCGGTGAGTCTGCAGAGACGAGAAAAGACACGATTTGTTCACGAAATCTGAGGAAGTTTTTAAAAAACGTGACCATGCATGGAGGGATTCTGACGTCACTTTCTTTCACAATGCTGAAAAACATGAACAGCAGCTTCGTTTCTTAACGTTTGTTTCACAGTGTCAGAGAGTCTGAGTCAGTTGGTTTATTCTGGACTCTTACTGTGTTTTATTTATCATAATGTAAATATAAGAACAAATACACATTTATATTTTAGTGTTTAGATATTTATTTTATATTACGACTTATGTTTAAATTTTAATAACATATTTACGCTTTCTTACTTTTTTAAAGATTTTTAAAAGGAACGTTTGCAACTAAAGGCAGTTTCCCCTCGAGGATCAATAAATTATTTCTGATTCTGATTGATTCAGAACAAAGGACACAAAGTTCATTCATATGATGTTCTCGCTCAGTTTTTCTTCAGTCGTTCAGTTCAGTTCAGTTCGACTCGACATGTTGTGACAGACTCTTTGAATTCCGGTTAAAAACTCAAAAGTGTGTGACAGATTTCTGAGTGATTATTTGTAATTTTTTGTGTTTTGTCGTTGTGGTTTCCTGGTTCAGTGTCTCCGGCGTTGATGAGCGGAGGTTTCTCTGTGGTGAGTCTCTTCGTTCGTCTCATACTTCATCGTCTCTGCCGTGTGATTCCCGTCTTCTCCTTCACCTCTTTGCTCTGTTCTTTTTTTCCTCCAGTCGGCCTCTGATGGACTCGTCATGTCTCAAGGATCGATCAGCTTTGATAATTTCGGTCAGAAGATGCGAGTTAGAAACAACGGCATGGTGGGAAATGAGACCTTTTCTTTGGACCAGCTGATGCTTTTCAAAGAGGTCAGAAACTTTAAGTCTTTACGAACAAACGTGTCTTTGTGTGATTCTGCAAACATGTTGACGCAGAAGATGTCAGACATTTTTCATGTGACTCACAGCTCTTCAGACCAACCTGACTGTCACTGGTCTCTGCTGTGAACTGAACCACATTCAGAAGTTGAAGATTAATCGATGGAGTACATAAATGTATTTTCAACCTGTCATAAGTGTTCATAAAGCTTAATGCTTGTTTCCGTCCTCATTTCATCACAGTTAGTTTTGAGGTGAGGTCGTTTTGAAGCAGCTTTAGAGACACTTGGTGATAACACCCTACCGGCTAAACTTCTGTCCGAACAGGAAGATTTGGATTCAAAAACAAGCTAAGAGACGTCGGCAGCTTCTTACTGTGTTTCTGCTGAGCTGCTGCAATGATTCACAGCAGGAAGCCTTGATGCTTTCAGGAACCTCCGTGAAACACAGAACTGAGGCAGAGCAGTCGTAGGACAGCAGCAGAGGGAAAACCAGAGGGCTTTTTTTCTCCATAAAATATGACCCGGTTTTTACCAAAATTGCTGTTTGTGAGACGTAGTAACGCGAATCATTAGGTACAGCGAAGTCGACTCTGGTTTTTTCTTCACTGACTCGAACCATCGACTTCTTTTTTCATGCAGAAAACCCAGAAACCTCCTGAAAAGTTTCTTCAATATTCAGCCAAAGTCCTTTTTGTCGAACAAAGAGAACAAAGATGAAACGTTTTGAACGAGAAAGCTTTTTAATCCCAGGTGACAGTGAAAGGATGGCGTTCATCGTCTGTCTTTGTCCTTTCAGAAAGTCTATTACGAGGTGGACTGGAGGACGTTTTCTTGCAAGAAGAAAGCTCTGGACACCTCCTTCAATCCCATGGGTGTTCCCTCCGACGCCAAACTGATGGGACAGGTGTTCCTGGGCTCCTCCTCCTCCTGGGGGATGGGCATGCTGGTCAACACCTGGTCCGGAGCTCTGCCAAACAACGGTGAGAAAGAAAATCCCACTTTTACGTTCA
>JAQNCA010068604.1:0-10314 GCA_029783725.1 Acanthurus tractus | reverse complement strand
TCTATCTATCTATCTATCTATCTATCTATCTATCTATCTATCTATCTATCTATCTATCTATCTATCTATCTATATTAATAGATGGATGGATAGATCATACTCAGCAAAATGTCATCACTTGTCATTTTATAATATATTTGTGTGAAATTAGAGTGACCATGCTCTCATATGTAAATCTATGAGCTTGTAAAAACATCTCCACCCAACCACACAGTGGTCCTCAGCAGCATTCAGATGCTCATCGTGGACCTCACCAAACATTCACAGAAACATAATACACAGAACAGGCGTCCTTTTGTCATCACCATCATGGGGCCTCTCTCCCTCTCTCCCTGACCAGTGAGCTGCAGCGGAGAGAAACTCCAAACTCCTTAAACGATTCAACCCAGTGTTTTCTTATTTTATACTCCTTTCAAATTTAAGGTGTTTCAATATAAATCTACATGTGTTTAGACAAAACAATTTGAGCTAAAATTAAGTTAAAAAATAATAATGAAAAAATTTTAAATAATATAATTCAGTCACTTTAACTCAGTTCAAATAAGCTTAGAAAGGTGAGGTGATGATGTAAAACTCCATTGAAAATGGTTGCAATATTGGCTTAATGAGAGGTTGATGAAGATGAACAGCATTACTGATGAACAGCACTCCTCACTTTGCAAGTCGAGTGGCTCTTTAATGTTGACATTGTATTACCAAGGCAGAGTGATTAGTGATTCTGTTGGTAATAGATCATTTAATTGATAAAATGACATAAATGGAGTTGCCTTCTACATTATAAGCTGACAGAACACTAAAGGGAACCTTAAAAGGATGAATAGATGTCTAGAAATGGTAAAGAAGGAAGATGGAGATAATAAGAAAGAATAATAGTCATTCTGATTAAAATCATGTATAATAGAAACATATATTCATTAAAAAATGCACCACATTTATCTTGTTATGTACATTCTGATCAGAGAAAACCAAGTAAAAACAGACATAAAGTTAGATAAAAGGATAGTATGTGCTTGGAAATATAAACCTTGCAAGGCAGCTGGACTGCATGAGAAAGCTCTTTCTAGGTTTGGTCGTGTCAAGTCAAAATATCATCGGATCAATCAGCATCCATTGGGGGAAGAGAAGGGATGGCCACAGGGGTGGTTTAGCTTTGACAGAAGTGAGAAGCGGCTGCAAGCTTGTAAACAATAGCAGCCACCGAAGAGGTTAACATGGATGCTACAATAGCAGCAGTTTTACCAGAACTGGACAACATTTTCTTATTAAAAGAAAAGCAAGGAGCAGCACCATTTCTTGACGGAGAAATTGTTTTTGTTCTGTCGTGATCAATACGGCAGACAGAATGTTTGTCCAATCACCTTTTGGCTTTTTTTTTAACAACCTACCTCTTCCAAACGCTGTGTGTGGGTTGTTTCCCAGATTTACAGTTGGAGAATATCCCATAGATATGTGAAACATTCCATCTGGCATGTCAGATTATAAAAATATACTTCAGGCCAATGTATTTTCTCTCTTTGGCTTGATTAAACCTACAATCAGTAAAAGCAGCATTGATAATAGAATAACGGAGCAATAAATCAATGTTATAGAACATGGAAAGCTTTATCTCCAAACTCTATTCCCTGTACGGCCATTTAGAAAAGACAAATGACTGTGATTCAGATTTGTCTCGTTTTTTTGTCTCTCTCTCACACTATTCTGAAAAACACATGTAGCTGAAATAGTATTTTATGCCCCATAGGGAGACGAGGTGGGAAAGTTTTGCTCTGTGTCCTTCATAAGAAACATCCCTGCTAATGTTTGTACAACATTTTCTGGACTTATGTATTGAGGTTTTTTGTAATATTTTGGTAAATATTTCACAAGCCTCATCATTAGCAATGACTCACAGGAACACTTAGACATAAAGATGGCTCCTCTTAAATTAATGAATCCCCTGTGTTTCTAAAGATGTTTACCTTTTCATATTTGCTGTTAGCTGGTAAACAGCAAGCAGAGGATGATTGACAACGAGGATTTTGCACCTGTTGCATCATGAATTATGTACCTTATCATAAATCTGAGTCTGTGTGTGTATGAAGTTTGACATGCTGTTCTTAAATTGTAATGGGTAGATAGTGACCACAAGTATGTCCCAGGAAAAATGCACACAAAGATGGGAGGAGAGGAGAGAGAGGAAAGGAAGAGGAGGAGGAGGAGGAGGAGGAGGAGGAGGAGGAGGAGGAGGAGGGAGTAGTGAGCTCTCTAATCTGCCTGTCTGTGAGAAAAAGTTAGAGAAAATCAAGTCTGCTGTGTTGTTGAGTGCCAGAGGAGGGGGAGTCTGTAATTAACTGCGTTAGAGGAGGAGAAGTGGACGTGAAAAAGACAAATAGCTCTAAAGGGAGCAAGAGACAGAGACGGACGGAGAAAAGAGGACATAACGAGAAAGAAGAATAAAAGAAAGGAGAAGAAACAGAGAAGACTTAAAACTTGAATGGACACTCCTGAAATATTTTTGTGTCTCTGGAACTCCCGGATCACTGGGATTTACTTTTACTCTCACTGTATGCATGTGCATCTTTTAATAGCTTGAGACTCATCAGTGTGTCTAGATTTCTGTTTGCACCTGTGCAGTATTTTGCAGCTGCAGTTAACAGAATTAGTGTGTTTGCACATTCATGCAAGGTACAAGGATGGGAGCCCTTCACCTCTCTCTAGCTCTCTTCTTCCTCTTCTCTCCTCCTATACGAGCCCAGTGGTGGACCTTAATTTGGGCAAAACCCAGAACTACCACCAGCTCTTCTCCTCCCTCTGTCACATCTCCATCCATCAGATCCTTGGACACTTCTGACAACCCAGGAACAACAGAGTGGGTAGTAAAGGAGGACAGGGTGACAGAGAAAGCTCTGGAGGTTAGTACTCAGATAGAGGGGTCCCTGCTGACCCCCACACCCAGTCCAAGAGTGTCAGTCTTTGGTCACAGCACTGCAATACCTGGGACAATATCTCCAGAGGAGGAGGAGAGCACAGATGGAGGCAGCAAAGGCAGGGTTCAATACAAACCACTGAAACGCTGGAAAAATGGTAAGTGGAGGATGCTAAAGAGATAAAATATAGTGTTTTCCCCTCTGACCTCCTTCCCACTCTCTCAGAGGCTTAAGGCAGGCTCAGGCAGTTTCAAACTTCTTGAGCTTATGGCCCTTTAAAGAGAAGCAATATCTGCATGACATCCCCAATGCATAGTAATGTTTGTTATTGAGTTGCAAGCAGTTAAACAGATGACTAATGTTCTTTGATTTGATTCAAGATAAAATAGACATAAGCTTTGCTGCAATAAGGTTTTACTTATTTCCGATCTTGCATATCATCTTCCAAGTTGGATTTGACCTTTATTCATAATAAAACCACATAATCTGTTGAGCAAAATCCCTGGGAATGTGAAAAAAAAGTCAAACTGTGCCTGAACCTGGGTTTATCAGAAACAAGTTAATAACACAAGAAGATACCTTGAGTTTGTACATTTCACACATATCATATTCCTTCATTCCTACAATACAGCAATGGTTAGGTGAGATAGCTTTTACTATTTGCTTCTTGTGTAAGTGGCTAATTTCAGTGATTGCATTTGTGATGACAAGTCAGATACTTTAAGGTAGAATATAATCCTAATATATGTACTAATTCTATCCTAATTCTACTAAGTGTTTGTGCCTGTCAGACCTTGTCCACATTTATCCTTAATCATATCCAATTTATTGCATGTTTTTTATCATGACTCAGTTTTCTATAAATACCAACAGTAGCCTTAGTTGTTTTTTTTAGGATGCTGGTATGTGACACAGTTGTACCCTGATGTCCCATGCATCAAATCTTTTAAAGTCTGAGAAATCTTAGAGTAGGCTAAGCAGCGGGAAGCTTTTGTGTGGCACAGCAGGGTCGAGGTGGGTTTAAAATGTCACACATGGCAATGCTGAGGGGTTTGTTGATATTGGTTTTATAAATCTGCACAAGCTGATCAAGAACCCATGTGGCCAATATGACGAGGATTAGGTTCAGGAGGTGGCACTTAGTGTGGAGAAGTGTGACGCAAAAAAGGGAGTGATTAGATTCCACGCACTACTTGATTTGGTCTTTGGGCTCTATTCACTATTTATTAAAGAGTCTTGTTCCTGGTCTATGTCTGATGTTAGACATGATTGTCAACTAATAACACCGTTGTTTTCTTCTGTAGAATCTGCTGAAATCTGGGGAGTGAGCTTATTTAAAGGGTCTAGAAAAGAAAGAAGTGAAACAATTTGAAACAATTTGAAAATGCAAGAGTGACACCTACTTTGGATACCTTGCAGAGCTAGTTATACTGTAAGCTGACAGTTGCCTGTTGACACATCCATCAGACATGAAGGAACATTATCATTAATGAATGAAAGTCTTATATGCACTATCCTTAAAGCAATGGTCTCGTCTCCTGAGGTCAGTAAGTGAGACTGAAGAGTTTAAGTTTCTCTTTTGATGAGCTGCTGAATGCAAACTTTATCTGTCTGCTCAATAATGCTTTGCAGTGCAAGCTGTTTATCAGCATCTGCAAAGCATTATTCTGTTTGGACATTTGATGTATAACACCTTTTATGCCCAGAAATCAAAAAAAGCAGCACAATAAACTAACATTTTTTAAAACAAAACTGAAAATTAACAAAACAGTCAGTCATACGCAGTTTAGATTGCTAAATCCAGTAAAAACTAGCTGGTGTGTGGTGAGTTTGTCACAGCTGACACTATCCATGACTAAAGCTAAATTTACTTCCCTCCTAACTGAGCCGGTCAGTGACAGATATTAGTTCTGTATGACTTCCCTTGCTTATTTAGTTTGTCATTTTAAATAGATGGCTAAGTAGCTAAAGTCAGTCATGGAGAGTAAGAATAGCTAACTCTAATTTAGCTTAAACCTTATCTAAAACAATGCTTAAGGGCAACAAGTTTAGCTAAGCAGCATAGACATGGCAGTGGGAATTCACTGTTAGGATTGGTTAAGCTAGTTGTGTATCAGACACAAGTCTTTTATGCTGTATTTTTTTGATTTTATTGATTTCTGTGCTGAAGTGTAAAATAGAATATGTAATGCTGAAAAATGCATTTTATCTATGGCTAACACAGGGCTGTACTGACAAACTCTGTAGTCCATCTTTTTTCCTGTTTATTATTAATTGAAAAACTTTGTTCTCAGTTTAGCTTTTTTAAAGCTTTCGCTTTGCAGTGTTGTAAACTGGAAAACATTACAGATTAAAGCAACGCTTGTGGGCCAGAGAGGCAAAACAATGAGCTAAAAGAGACTAAAAGCTTTACCATATTTAGAAGACACTTTGTTAATCTATTTTTTTTCCCACTTTAACAAGATGTTAAATTTAAGTTTCATTTTAATAATAAGGTCAAATTGACACTGGTATATATATATATACTAAGCCTATTTTTAACAATGGACAAACTCCACAATACATTGAAAACAAACAGAAAAACGCCTAATTCCCTTATTTCTGTGTTTTGTCTTAACAGTGTTAACATGGTTTTTCTGTATCATTAAATGGCTGCCGCCTAAGTTATAACTGCTGATCACTATCAAGGTGTTGCTGCCAAGTCAGTATTAGCCCAGATTCCAATTCCACTATTAGCCAATATCTTCAAATGAGAGTCTCACAGTGCAGGAATGAAAAGTTAAACCTGCTCTACAGTCAGTGCACATCAGACAGCACGCTGGTTGCAGCATGAGTTCTCCCAAAGTGTTTGTCTGGTTCTTTCAGTCATGACAGAGCACTAATGACCTCACATCTGGTGTGGAGGTTTCAGAGCTTTAGTGTGTTTGTGTGCATGTCTTGTGTTTGCACATCTTGTATGCCCACCTGTGTTTGCAACAGTTAATGTGTAAATGTGCGATGTACCTCTTGTGGTTATATGATTGGAAGCCGACCCTTAAGCGCACACCTACACACACACACACACACACTCTCCTTAAACCCTCTAATAAGGTATGTTTCCAGTTGGTCAGGCTGATGAATTAGAGACCCCCAAATGTTGGCCTGTCTGGCCTGGGTTGTTGTGTGTGTTCAAGTGGGGGAGATGTATTTGATGTGTGTGCAGTGCATGCAAATTCATTTCTTTGTGCGTGTGTGTGTAGGTGTGTGTGTGTGTGTGTAATAAAGGTATTAGGGTGTGCCTGAATGGAATGTTGAGGTGAGAGTTTGTTTCTTTGGAGGACAGGCTCCACAGTAGGGGCAATAATGGGAATGTGAAGCCATCTCTTCACATACACATATTCTAATTGCCAACCTTTGTGTGTGTGCATTTTCTGTTTTGGGGGATTATGTCCATGCTAGGCAGAGCAACGAGGCGTGGGCAGAGTCTGGATCAGATCAAGTCAAATTACAGCCATGTCAGGATGAATCTGGTGCATCCCTCCTTTACTCTAATGTGTTGAATAAAGCAGCAACACACAGGTAGCAAACAAAGGAAGTTGCCATAACAGCTTCTGTACACCCCAGCTGTAGGGTTCACTTACAATCATGTAATCCCTTTCTAGAGAAAATGAAGTTTGCAGTGAGATAACAAGCAATAAGGTTTTTATCAGTTTGGCTTAATCATTAATGAGCGTTGTCTTGTCTCCATCAGAGCGAGGCTCAGGGGGTCACCTGGACCTGACGGAGTTAATCGGCGTCCCCCTCCCTCCTGCCGTCTCCTTCACCCCTGGATATGAGGGGTTTCCGGCCTACAACTTTGGGCCAGAGGCCAACATCGGTCGGCTCACCAAGACCTTTGTGCCAGGGTCATTTTACAGAGACTTTGCCATCATCGTCACGGTAATTCTAGAGAACTGAACCCTTCAACCTTTTAAACCCCCTTAATGCTGTCAATCTGTTTTTCACAGTGGTCACCATGGCTTAAGATGCAGTGCGAAAGCATCACTGTCAAACCAAGCACAATATCTGTATTTTGCATATTATTTTGTGTAATATGGCTCATTAGCCTACATTATATTGCATGACATTTATTTTTGTAAAAGAAAAATTATTATGCTCAGCTAAGGTCATGTTCTGTTGCCAACCTGTGAAAATAGGATTTTCACAAGGCTTAACTTTCAGGTTCCAAATTTTCTCAAGTGTCTTTTTTCTTTTGTATATCATTCTCTGTTTTTTTCTATTTTAATTTGGATTAACAAAAATTCTTATATCTGATTTTTTATATCCGATATCTGTACCATTTGTACTGGGCCTTTTGTGGAATACATACCTGTATTTACATGGCTTTATGTATGACTGCCATCTTTGTAAGATGAGAGCAACATGCTAGAGCAGTTAGCTTCAGTGACTCCAATATCTTCTGCTTCTCCCTAACTCCAGGTGCGTCCAGCCACTCAGAGAGGAGGCGTGCTCTTTGCCATCACAGATGCCCGTCAGAAGGTGGTTGAACTGGGCTTGGCCCTCACTCCGGTGCGTGGGGGCCTCCAGAGCATCTTATTGTATTACACTGACAGAGAGCAAGCCTCCCACAGCCACAAGGCTGCTGCCTTTAGTGTTCCAGACATGACCGACCAGTGGACACGATTCACGGTATGTTACATACAAACATATGCACATTGGCTTTAAGCAGTTGGATATATTCTGTTTGATGAAAATGTTTCAAAATTAACAACATTAACATTTAATGTTCCCTGTATAGAAATTGATATTTTTTGTACCAAATAACGCATCACATTCATGTTTGCACTAATTATGAAAATTAAACAGTTCACAGTCAAATTTGTCCAATTCCAAGTTGTTATGCAGTATACTTTTAAAAAATGAAGACACCCATGATTGCTAAACTTACTATCTCATCAAGTTATTTGCATTTATGTCCTAAAAGTCTTTCAATGTGAACAGTTTGCAGGGTATTACTTTTCTAATACACTATTTGAAAATGTTGTTTGGTCTTTGTACCAAAAGAGCTAAAAGAGGTCCGCTATTTTATTCAAATGTAAGAATGTCTCCGTCAAAAAGTGGTGTGTTAATTGCTTGCTTTTTTAAGTGTATTATGATGTATTCAAATAGCAATTTGGCATTTTGGTATCACTTACTCACTCATTAACTATTTTACTCTTACTATACCATTATAGCTGAGGTCTAATGATCAGCTCACCTTGACTTGAGAACAAAGAACAGAGAATGTCTATGTAGAGAGGAACAGTCATTTGCCATTAATTAATGTACACATATAAAGCATCTAATCACTGCTTTTTTAGATTTTTGTGTCTTTATTGTACATTTTAAAAAATACAATGGATTTTTTTAACATCACTGATAAGAAATTACATGATGACACTCTATAATAAATGGGTGTGTTTGATGTGTTTGTCAGCTTGTGGTGGAGCATGAAGAGGTGCGTCTCTACATGGACTGTGGAGAGGCAGAGAGAACTACTTTCCATCGGAGGCCAGACAGACTCACCTTCTCACACAATTCAGGCATTTTCGTAGCTAATGCAGGAAGCACAGGGCTCGACAAGTTTGAGGTGAGTAGAGCAATCCTCTGAACTCAGGTGTGTCTGTTGGTCTTTGTATATATTGCGGGGGAAAGGAAACTCTCTTCTGCACAAAGAGCAAGAAGGAGAAAGAATGAAATCTACTGCTTGAGTATGATATATTGACTGCTTGATATCAGTGTTCGATTTGTCCGTGCAGTTGGCCTCAGGAATATATGTGTGTACATGTGTGTGTGTGTCTAGGTTTGTGCTAGGTTTGCCATGTAAAAGAGCTAACATGTCTTTTGCTTCAGTCCGTCTCCTCTGGAAACTTCCCGGCATTTGGTTTAATGAAACAATATATCAAATTCTTGCACGAACTAATGAACATTCTGCTTTCTCTCTGAGTATCATGAGGATGCAACAAGTATATAATAAAAAGTCAACTAAGTCAAATACATGGCTCGACCATGTATGGTCACTGTGCTAAATTGAGGCCAATATTTCAGTTAGTGACAGTGTCTTTATTTGAGATCGTGGATAACTAGTGTTCAGTGTAATATCTGTAGTGTAATAGAATATCACATGACAGGTTCGGCTACATTTCATCCAGAACATGTTATAAATGCAGCTGCAGAACTGGACAATATTTGCCTTTCATATCTATCTAAATTGTGATGTTATGTCAGATGTGTGAATAGAAAACATATATGTACAATGAAGCAAGGGCAGAAGAAGTACACTGAATGGTTCTTCAGCTTGTAAGTATATAACACAGTTAACATGAAGTGAAAAAGCAATCTCATGCCTATTTTCTCGAGCAGTGAAAAATAAATTTATTCCTGCCGATGGCACAAACAGAGAACAGATGAGTCCCACAGATGCATCAGTGTCTCTCCCTCTCCTTTGCACTGTGAGCATGCAGGCAGGCAGAAGGGGTAGTTATGGTTATGGAGACGCTTTATGTTGCCCTGATTTCCCATTAAGACTTTTAATTTGGTATGCCTATGCAAAATCATGTATGTGATGAATGTAGCGTATGTATGAGTGTGTCCAATTGTAACAGAAAAGCCCCTTTCCACATTTTATCATAAATCATATTCTTTTTAACTTCTCTCATGTGTCCAAGAAACACATGAAAAGCTTTATGTTACAAAGTGGCATGATTTTTTTAGCTTTACATTTGGTGGACAGCATCACACAGATGGATGTGGAACTTAATGGGAGGATCTCAATCTTCATCATATCCTATCCTATCCTAACTGTCTGTTGCAGCTTCTTTCATTTCATCGGACACAATAAAAAAAAAACACTCAAAATTATGTCTTGGGTGTATAGATATACACTACCAGTCAAAAGTTTGGACACACCTTCTCATTCAATGTTTTTCTTTATTTTTACTAGTTTCCACATTGTAGATACGTACTGAAGACATCAAATATATGAAGCAAGATATATGGAATCCAGCAAAGAAAAAGTCTTAAATAACTCTAAATGTGTTTTATATTTTAGATTCCTCAAAGTAGCCACCCTTTGCTTTGCTGACAGCGCTACAAACCCTTGGCCTTCTCTCAATGAGCTTCATGAGGTAGTCACCTGAAGTGGTTTTCATTTGTGGAATTTCTTGCCTTATTAATGGGGTTGGGACCATCAGTTGTGTTGTGCAGAAGTCAGGTTGGTACACAGCTGACAGCCCTATATGACAACTGTTAGAATTCATATTATGGCAAGAACCAATCAGCTAAGTTGAGAGAAACGACAGTCCATCATTACTTTAAATGTGTCCTCAAGTGCAGTCGCAAAAACCATTAAGCGCTACGACGAAACTGGCTCACATGAGGACCACCCCAG
>JAQNCA010068603.1:0-10315 GCA_029783725.1 Acanthurus tractus | reverse complement strand
TTTTGTCTACAGCTTCTCTATCATCTCATGAAAACTCTGAGGGGGGTGAATTTTTTTCTAACTCCTTTCTTTATTTTATATTTAAGCTTAAAATTCAGCAATTTTCCGTTGATTGACAGCCTGTTGACGAATAGCAGGGGGCTGTTAGCTGAGTGGGTGCGCTGTTTGTCTCTTTCCCCATATTTGATTATTCGTCGTTTAGGCGGGCTCTTGACGGAGTCACGCGCAGGCTAATGGCGGCGCCCAGGACGAGATTTCTGAGGCTTCACTTTCGCTCAGGCAGAAACCAATGGGTGACGTCAGGGAGGGTTTGTCCAGTGTTTTATACAGTCAATGGTTCAAACCTGCGTCCATTAGGTGATCAGGACAGGCTGTCTCCTGCAGGCAAAAGGGCGGTCTGCACACAGCTCAGCAGTGCCGCGCTATTGATCAAAATGCTCCGTAACTCCATCAGTTGGATAAAAGCTTTCACAAGTAGGCCTACAGGGTGCTACCAGAAAACAACTTTTTTCTTCCAATTTCGAGCGCTCTGCAACTCAAACTCCCACAGTGAAAGGCAGCAGTTAAGCCCTCAATCAAAAACCATCACACCAACTCAAGATTTAAGGCGGATCCACTGAAGGTGGTCTAATTATAATAGAATAGAAGAAATGATTCATAAGAAAAACCTAATTCAGCAACCATAAACCTTACTTAATCATTTTTGCGCGTGGAAATGAGAGTTAGTTTTATTGTAATATGCACATCATCAGTACCTGAAACTTGAAATAAAAAAATTAAAAAATTAAGGGGATTTTGTTGCTTGGACATGACATGGCATCTTTTTTTTCAAATTTCCTCTGTAAAATCATTTTTCTCAAATTTATACTTTATTCTTTCTTTCTTTCTGTTAATGAAGAAACACTAAATTGAGAAGTAGTAAAAAGAAAAGCGATAGAATCTCTACTCATGCCACTATTTTGTCATTTTTATAAATTGAATGTTTTTCTTAAGATAAGATACCACTTTAATTTTTTGTCTTTTACAGCTGATATTTCCCCTTTTCTTTACTGCTGGCAATTTCACAGTGGGCTGTTTTTTTTTAACATTTTGTTTCTGTAAAAATGGTTTGTTTGTAAGGTTTGTTTTTGCTTCACAATCAACAGGTTTATACTGTAAATTTGAATGTGCAAAACTCCATAAGCTGTATTTTTACTCAAATAATACTGTAAAATTTAAGGTCTTTAGATTTTTTTTACATTACAGTATTTTCTTTTAAAATGTATGCATATTTGCTTGTTTTCACAGTAAAACTTTATCATTTAAAAAAGATTTTACAGTAAAAATCAAAGTTTTTTCCAGTCTCTCGATAAACTGTTATTTAATGTATTTAATGAAGTAAAAGAAAATTTTTGGTTTTACAGTCCTTTACTGTTGCTATTTGACGGTCTTTTGCTGTATTTTTTGCTGACTTTTTTTTTACAGTGTTGAAGCTCAGATAAATTGATTCAGTACTTTGGGGTCTGTTCTTCACATTCCCCATTTTCGTGTCAAAATGGAGATGCTCAGCAGGAGTGGGAATAGCATGATAAAAGGTTTGGTTTGAAGAAATAGGATATACTGTGTTTTTCTGCTTTAGATCCAATACCCCCATTGACGGTAATTAGGCAATGTATGCCGACACTTCTAAAACACCACTGAGCTGCCTCCAATTCAGCACAGTGTACACCACTTGAGGAGACATTACTCTCAGCAGTAATGCAGCAGAACTGAATTCATTACATGTAATTTGCTGTGGGTTGTTTCTTAGTAATTGCCAGGAATTTCAGAAGATCTCATTGTTGTTAAAATCATTTAAGTATCTGTCCTTCGTTGCAATGTGATGATGTCAGGCAATATTTCCAAGCACATAGTCTGGCAATCCCTTCCCTACATGACCACTGCTGTACTTTTACACACTATAGCTCAGAGAGAAGATCAACTACAGGTTGTTCAAAAATCTTATCTCTGTAGGGACGCATTTCAAAGAGTGACAGCACTGACAACAACAGTAGTTTAACATCCCTGACTAATTCAATGCTTAATGTCAAATTTTTATGCATATTCTTGTTATATTAAAAACCATAAAAACCCACAACTCTTTAAGTAATTGTTCTTGGCATACCATGAGTACATCATTAACTAGCTGATCAGAGTCCCAGCTGAATGCTGCTCATGGGAACACACATGCTGCTTGATTTGAAAAAAGATGCGACTCACAGTGATGTTACACAAGACATTTTACTCAGATTACTCAGATCTGAGTAATATTTTAACATGTTATTCTCTAGTCTTTTAAAGGAGTCACTAGTGGATGTAAAGCCATTATAAAACATAGTGACAGGGCTACATTGCTGTCTTATTTCTCTCCCACTGCTCTGAGCCACAGGTTTGTCCACACAATGCAGAGGCAAACAAGCAGAGAGGTTGTCACGTGCACCTCTTCTAAATTCACACAAAATCCATCATTACTGCGCCTCGCTGCAAGGTCGAACCCAGGTGTGGGTGTGTTTATTTGTGCTTGAGGAGATAAACCGCTATGAAATAATCTTTTTTTTCTCTGATGCTATTTCTCTGTTCCCTGTAATGCCACTTCCTCTCCTCAGTTAATCTCCAGCTTACTCGACCACTGCTTCTCTGTCAAATTAAGCCAAGTGTTAAGGGCCAAGATGGATTTCTGAATCTGTTTGTAGATAGTGATGGCTAATTCCTGTATATCATGCCTATTAGTCCAAGAATGAACAAAGGACAGAGTCTTTTGTTATCAAGACCTAATTATGATGTGAAATAGCTGTGATCTTGTTCTAAGAATGACAGTAAGGTCAGTATCCTTTAAACTGGACCTATTAACTACTGGAAGGCCCTTTCTTATTTAGTCTATACCGCTACAAATACGCTGATTTAGATTAATATGATCACGTTAGCTTTACTCTTAAATCTGCCTTTTTTCACCTACAGAGCATGTTTTTATCTTTACTGAGTTCTTTTAACCAAAAACAGTCAGTCCTTTATATCATATGCATAAACTTCTGCTTGTAATTTTCCTTCAAATGTGAGGGATTTTCAATTAATAAATGCATAAGAGTAAGTGCAAGAAGATGTTTTCTTTTGTTAAAGAATCATAAAATTGGAGGTTACATTTTGACTGAATTTATTTGGCCCCTGTCCACAGGCTTCTTATATGAGTCCAATAGGAGAAATTGGAGGCTACTCCTGGTCTGGTTCCACTATAGAATTGATAGGTCAACAGTTTCTACATTTAAATCTGTAATTGTCAAAACTTGATGAGTCCCTACAATCAACAAAGAGGTCAAAAGAGGATCAGGCAATCTTTAGTCTTGTCTACAGACAATGACCATGAGGATCAGTCTACTTTGGTCTTGCTGTAACAAAGATATGAAGCCATTGCCTAGATCTGAGGGTGACATGAGGGTCTGGTTTTCTTTTGTCAGTTATAAAACAGGAAGAAAAAAGCAATATAATGCTACCGTCCAATCTGTCTTTCACAGCCTACCCATAAATCGGTCTTCGATGTACTTAGTAATTCTGCACTAAAATGTGTCTTCTTTGAAAGAAGTCCAACTGTTCCATCCATTATACCATTGATTCATCAGCAATTACAGCTGCCAAATGTAAGGGGAGGAGAAGAGTCTTTGTAAGACAGAGAGGGAGGTGATGGAAGTCAAGAGAAAGAGGATACATAGTCAAGGATCTTGGATGGATTATAGGGAAAGAAAGGGTGACAGGATGAGAGAAAAAGAGGAGTGGTGAAGTAGAGAAATATGAGGACATGTCACATTGCACCTAGTTTCTTTTTAATGTCTTGTCGCTGCAATGGCCTGTCCCTGGAGAGAATGAGGGAGATGGAACTGTGGGGAGGAATGAAGAGAAACAGCGAGTTATGCAGGATTTGAGGACAGAGGAAGGGCTAGAAAGAGAGAGTGTAGAATATTGTGACGTGAGGCCCAGTGGCTGAGGATCTCAAGGGACAAGCCTGTGGTCTTTTAGAGACAAACATTAATAATGAAACGCTAATTCCCTCTGTCCTCCTTTTCTTCTTTCCTCCTCACTGTCTCTCTGTCTCTCTGTCTTTCATTTTCTCTCTTCGTCTCACTGGTGCCTTTATTTCTCTTAATCTTCCTCCCTTTACACACACCCTCTCCCTCCGCCTCTTTCTGTCTTGCTTCAAACTGAAAACAAGCTCTTTGTTTCAGTTCCAGTTATATAATTAAAAGTAGTAACACAATATGTGTGTGGGCTTGTGTGTGTGTGTGTGTCCGTGCGTGCATGTGTGTGTGTGTGTGTAGTAAACATTTCCACAAATTAAATTTTTTTCTGCTTTCTCTGGGTAACTTTCTTTTCAATGCTTTGCCTTCTGTCCTTCAGCTGTATAGAAAACCACGCTGTGTATAAGGAGTAGGTGCCTGTACATAACAGAACATTAGCTGTGACACTATGTCATAACTTTCATGTTAAATGCACACTATCTTTCCTGGGCATTGTTCACAGTTGCTATCTATGGCAGAAATCAGGGCTGTTACCTGTGCAGCACTAAATGCTTTAGAAAAAGGACTGTAGCTTAAAGTGAGGTTTCTTAATTCTTTTGTCATCCCTTTTTAGTTGTACAAACATTATTAAGATTACTGTTTAAAAAAAAGCTTTTTTATTTATATACCAAAACTATCATTTGGTAAAAGTTAATAAGTTCCAACCCTCAATGACCTCGGTGGCAGTTTTGGCAGTGGCAGAGGTCACAGAGCTTATAATACAAAATAGTAGTAGTTTTTATTAGTGATAGCCAGTATTGGGCGAGTTACTTCCAGAATGTCATTTACAAAAAACTACTAGCTTCTTTTATTCAAAAGTAAAATGTGACTTTACTTTCACTGTCTCTGAAAAGTAGTTACTAATTAAACTGCTTTTGTGTTACTTTCACCAAAATTACCACTAAGAATGTCTAGGGATTGGAAAAAATGGGTAACAATTGTGTGATGATATTAAACAGCCATAACCTTTACATGTCTCCTCAGCATCCCAGTACATTTGGTGCTCCTTACAAAAATATTTTTGTCCTTCTCCCCGAGAGACTGAAAAGTAATGGGGTAAGAATTGAGACAGAGTTGAGTCTAATGCCTCTGCAGCCCTTTAGTTATTCTGTTGTTTTTGAACTGCACAGGGATTTTATTGCTCATGGGAGTGTCCAGTTCAACCTATGCTGTCTTGCTCCAGGAGCAGCAGAGGTATCCTGTTTTTCCCCGCCCAATGTGCCACTGGTGCTCAGTGAATGGTCCTAACAGCTGTGTAGAATTACCTCAACAACTTGTAGGTGTTTCATGAGTGTTTCTTTGGTAGAAAATGCATGAACCAATCAGAGAGTCTGCTCTCATTACATTTAAAGGCTGGTTGCGCCGTGGTATTGCTGTCTTACATCCAGAGCAAACATAAAGAGATGGCTGAACTGCAAGGATTTGTTTAGTCTAGTTCTAGTTATTCAGCTGGACAGTAATTCAGCTGGACAGGGTCAAAGCTCAATAAATGTATTGTGTCAGACAGCTCTCAGTCGATTTTCACTTTCAGTCAGATTGTTTAGAAAGCAAACATGTCCATATTTTTTCCATTTTGCCATATCCTTTTCTACCATACATATTTACCTGTACAGGCATATACACGCACATACACAGGCACGCATGCACACACACACACACCCACACTTAAAAATTAAATTTATTTCGTGGAGGTAATAGATATGTTAATTAATAATTGAAGGACGTTTTTTCCTTCAGCCACTTTTTGATATTGAATTCAAATAAAGAACTGCGATTCACCAGAGGGGATATATCTCTTGGCTCAGGGTGCATGTTATAGATATAATTATTTAATCTTTGTTTTTCTGGATCGAGCAAATACACTGACACAAACACTAAAGTTGCTCTTGCTGTCAGCAACTGACCTGTTTAATACGATCTGACAGCTGTGATCCTGTCTTGTCCATTGAGATTAACCAGGCATCATGATTACAATAACCCTTAACTTGTTATTAGAGTGAGGGGGAAAACCCTGCCATAAATATAAGGTGTGTGTGCATCTTGGCCACATGCGAGATACACAAATCCTATACGCACACAGTTTACTGCAAAATTTATACGTTGTAGTTGAAAATCATAAATTATCATATTTTATATCATTCTATTATATTTATAACATTTTCAAAGGACATGTCACTAACCATACTATACACGTCTAAAGCACAGTGAAATATTTTACACTGCTGAGTGTGAAAAACAGAAAAGAACAGTGTGGGATTGTGGAGATGTGTGTGAGCACGCTCGCCAGCTGGGCTGTGTCTTGCGGCACATGCTGTTTAATGTGTGCGCCTTGCGTTTAGACCAAGTTTCTGCTGGTATAAGCCCAAGGTGCAGTTGACTCCAGTGCGTCCGGTACAAGACAGCAAATGCAATAAGCTATGCCTTCATTCTGCCTTCACTTTTAGACCTTCTCTGCACACAGACTTGGCGCAAGTGGATTTGCTATCGTACACTGGTGGCAAAAATGACATTTGCGCCGGGTGCAAGATGGCAATGCCACCTGCGCCACTGGCGCACCGGGTTTTCATAGGGTGTACAGAGTGTACGCCGGTGGTTGTAGTAGTAGCAGTCCGCAACTGATGGCAGCAGTATATTGTTTACGCATGTGTGAGTCAGAGCCAAAGAAGAACGTCTGTTAGCAAGCATAGCAGACACAGGTAAGGCATAGCTTCAGCAAGTGCAGCTGGAGCAGCAATTGCACTTCGGCTCGTAAAAAAGAAAAACAGTAAAAGCATGCCATTTGCCATTTAAATTCTGTGCAATTTAAAAAGTTTTTTGTAATTAAGCACAGCAGCCTTCTTGTTTAGCCAAAATACTTAAAGACTACATGCCACTGCTCTTATTATAATGTAAACAGTCATTTATTTTTGTTCTTATATGAAGGCATTTCATTATTTTCACATTGTTCTTATGTCTTGGCAGCTGGGTCCTGCACTTTAAATTCTCTGCATTTTTGTTGTTTGTAATGAAACACAGTATGCCTCAGTACTTGAAGCTGAATGATGAACAGTTGTTTAACAAAGAAGTGTATTTTAGTACATGGGTTCTGTTATTGTTTTTTTAATGTGGTATTGAATGAGTATCAAGCATTGTGGAAATTCACTGGTACTGGTATCAGCAACTGAAATTCTGGTATTGTGACAACCCTAGTAGCAGTAGTACATTTGCAACAGTCAACACTAGCTACAACACTACTACTGTAGCAGAAATAACTAGCGGTGTTTGTCATTTTAGCCGTCATGACAATGGTAGAGCTTGCATTAGCAGTGGCTAAAAGCATGTGTCAGCAAAGTTGTTTGAACGCACAATATTACATTATGTCACATTTTCACTTTAAAATGTCTAAAACCTACTTGTATTTTTGATGACTGAATACTGACATTATTCTAAATGTTTTTTGCTATGTTCAAAACCCAGAAAAATCCAATGCATCCAGTGAACACCACACCCCTGTTCTTTTTGCATTTTCCTAATTGTAAAACAGCAAATGATTTCTGAGTGGCTTGTGTGACGGACACTTTACTTACTGTTGAACCTTGACTTCTTTGCTTGTCAGGTGATACTGCAGATGTCCTCCACCATAGATTCAGATTCATATAAAATAACACAAAAGATAAAGGTAATTATCTTAAATCCCTAATGAGTATGTTGCGCTTATGTAAGTTGCTACTTAATTCAAATAACAATGCATTGTTATATGTAGATTGTCCCCATGATTTCCCAAGGCATTTAAATCTCCAAATAAAATAAAAAAGGCTGTACCTATGAAGTCTATTGTCCACCTCTGATTCAATATATAGCTTTGGGCACTGCTGGGCGGCTTCAGGGTAAGTTGGCAGTTGGTTGGTGAACTGTCTTTTTATTTTATTTTATGTTAAATTGTCTGTCTCATTCAATTCCCCCTTTGTTGAATTGTTTAAAAAAATATTACCTTATTTGCATAAAGTTTGCAAATGATATTTACATATATCATTATGTACCCCTATGTGGTACACAGTCATACAGACAGATTTACATTTATTTGAACAGGTTTTGAGAAATCTGCTGATTCTTCTGCTTGCACCCTAGTATAAAGATGGTGAATGCAAATTGATTCAAAGGTCAATATATTGGAAAAATACATTTCAAAAAACTTGACAGTAATACATCTTTCCAGTAACATTTTTTTGCCTACTCTGAAAATATGGAACTCATTGTTTTTGTTTGTTTTTTCTGGTACCTTTGATAGGGTCATCAATTCTAATGTGTTAGGCCAAACATATTGGTCTAACCATAAAGTCACTCCATCTACAGTGGTGCTGGAGTTTTGACATAGAGTATTTGACATGTCTTTGCTAAATGTCTATCTGCCACTTTGACAGCCTGAGTTTCTAACTTGTATTTGAATACAAAACAATTCTCAAGTAAAACAAGCAGCAATGTCCATGAATCAGGTCCACCTTTTTGCAGTCTGAAAGATTTGTTTCTACTAAGGAGGACACACTGTGGGTTGAAATTGAGCAACATGCCTTCATATCACAATAAAAAGGTCATTTTTTCAATTTATTCATGCCAACACACAATACAGAGACATATTTTGTGGTCAAGTGCACCTATGAAAGGAACTTAATGTATTTTGCTATTAAAGGTCTTTTTTTTTTATTTAAGAAGGGTTTGCATAACAACAGTGACACTTTTTATAAGATTACACACACCTATGCACGTCATCTTTCTCTCTTGACCTCTGTCACTTTTCAGTTTCACCTGTTTCCTTTTCCTAACTTTGCACAATCTCTGTGTTGCCTTGTAATTTATTTGCATCTGCTCAGATAAATCAAAGCAAATACTGTTTGGTACTGAACAATTGTTATGGAGCAACCAAACAAGAATTTTTGACCTCAAATGTTTATCTTCATTCCAGTTAAATGGACACATTTGCAGGCACTTGTACAAAGATGTTTGCACTATGTACACTCAGATAAGCGGATACTTATGCCTGCAGGGAATCGAGTCACAGCGTAAAAGTCACTGGGTAAAACATGCAGAAGTACAAACAGAAAACTAATAATTAAAAAAAGGAAGAAGAACAAAAATAAACAATAAACTGCAATCATGTTTCCGTGAAATTCACCTACTGATATTTTTTGTTGAAAATACACAATTACAAATATAAGCCATGGCTGCAAGAACAGATTAACAGTATATGAGCAGTGTTGCTATAAAAAACAAAACAAAAATAAATATCCATCTGATTTACATGTTACAGATCAAAAATATGCCTTTCGTGAAAATTATTATTAAAAAAAAGGAATATTAATGCAAAAATGTGAGATCCAGCTATAAAAATGAATGTTTCTATTACAACAGCCATAACTACATATCTAGAAAGAGAAAGAGAGAGCAC
This sequence comes from Acanthurus tractus, assembly GCA_029783725.1. Lineage (NCBI taxonomy): Eukaryota > Metazoa > Chordata > Actinopteri > Acanthuriformes > Acanthuridae > Acanthurus > Acanthurus tractus. Next base: position 829 of record JAQNCA010068603.1, on the reverse strand, counting down.
TCTCCCTGACTTACGCATTTTACTATCAAAGACGTTAAATTTAAATTAAATAATGTGCATTTAATCATGTTTGTAAATATTATTCAAATCTTAAAATTTTTGTACGTTATTAGGTCAATGATAAGTTAATGGCAACAGCACCTAAGTTATAATAAAATAATAATAATCTAAAAAATCTAAAGATAATATTGTCTGAGTCCAGTGCTAGCTTTACTGGCAGCAATATCCTGCCCAAACCTGTTGAGTCAGTTAATCAAATCTCTAGATCACATATTAATATGTTTAACCAAACACAGTCACACAGTAGGATGAGGTAAATACAAACAGCTTGAAGGATATTAAACAGTTTATATGTAAATGCTTCATATGTAATGTATTCAATGAATAAAAATGCCATCTGATCATCACTTTATGTTTTTGTGGTCCTCAGGTGGGACTGAAGGACAATCCTGCTGTCGATCCTATAATCCATGGTTTGAAGGGTGTTGTCCATCACGGTAAGTAGCAGTCTTAGTGTCTAGTTATAATTTCCAAGCCAAAGATGACCATGTTTGGGAGAGAGGATGGAACTAAAGAGAATATGATATGCCCTCAATGAATGTGTGAAGCCCAGCAGACAGCTAGCAGCTGCTGTTGAAAGGGACCACAATGATCATGCATAAAGTGCTATCATAAATTTCTGTGACAGATTCTCTTTGCATAAATGGAGTCATGCAGAGTTATGTGCATTCAGCCGGCGTAAGCAATGGCTTCCATTATTAAGTATTTCTAGTTACAAAGCGTGATCATTGTTAGCAACTGAGAAACATGAGGTTTTGTGAGCAGTGGA